>JACEEZ010022723.1:32707-102707 GCA_016584305.1 Chionoecetes opilio
TGCGTGCGTGCGTGCGTGCGTGCGTGCGTGCGTGCGTGCGTGCGTGCGTGCGTGCGTGCGTGCGTGCGTGCGTGCGTGCGTGCGTGCGTGCGTGCGTGCGTGCGTGCGTGCGTGCGTGCGTGCGTGCGTGCGTGCGTGCGTGCGTGCGTGCGTGCGTGCGTGCGTGCGTGCGTGCGTGCGTGCGTGCGTGCGTGCGTGCGTGCGGCGTGCGTGCGTGCGTGCGTGGTGCGTGTGCGTGCGTGCGTGCGTGTGCGTGCGTGCGTGCGGTGCGTGCGTGCGTGCGTGCGTGCGTGCGTGCGTGCGTGCGTGCGTGCGTGCGTGCGTGCGTGCGTGCGTGCGTGCGTGCGTGCGTGCGTGCGTGCGTGCGTGCGTGCGTGCGTGCGTGCGTGCGTGAGTGAGTGTGTGCGTGAGTGCGCGTGTGTGCTGTCGTCTTGGAACGGTGAGCTTGGAGTTAAGAATGTACAATAGGTTAGTTAATCCTCATTGGAGTTAAGACACAGATAGGATCTAGGACGCACACATACCTATCCTTATTAGGTCATGTTACCAACTCCAACCTGTTTTTATTTATCCTTCCGAGACCTCCTATGTAATGACGCCTCACCATCAACAGCAAGAATCCTTGTGAGGACCAAAATGTCTTCCAAGCTACACACAGCAATGCTTGTGTTCTACGCCGCTCTGCTGCTGCTGGTGCTGGCGGGGGACGTGGCCACCATCATCTACGGCCACCACCTCCACCTCCATCACCACCAGGACCCGTCTGCCGGGGGCCTGCAGGACGAGTACGTGACCACCCTCATGTACGGGTCCCGCCGCCCCCAGGACCCACCCGCCGGGGATGGCCAGGCCGAGGTGTTGAGGCAGGTGGTCTGGGGTGGAGTCCTTCTGTGCTCCACCCATAAGTGAAAAAGATTAAACTTGATATTAAAAATTTCCGATGGATTTAATTCGTATTTCGTGGCATTCAATGTTTTCAGGATCAGTTGGCGGCCTTAATATTCACATTGGGTGATGCTTGTTGGTGACTTTTGATATTATGATGGGAAGGAAATATTTGATGTTTCCTATCAACATTTGAAGTATTGAGTATTACCAGTGCCTACAACATTCATTCCATTAACCCTTTCACACCCAGATCTTTCCTTTGCTATAAAAAAATGTATGTAGTTAGCTATACAATTACGAAAAGTAACTTAATATGCCAAATTAGCTAGTGGACAAGGATACTAAACAGGTCATATCTATTACATATTGCTTATATTCACTAAAAATGGTCTAATGGTAGCCAAATTACAATGGAAGTTACGTTCTGGGTCTCAAGGGGTTAAAGTGTAGGTGACGTAAAAATTTTGTATATCATTTAAGAGAAGAAAGATAGCACTTATACATTTTTTTAACGTTGGAGCCTATAGCCCCTGTAGGCTTATTATCTTATTTCCTTAGGTTCTTTTTTACACATGTTACATTATAGTGTTCAAGGGACTAAGAATGCAGGGTATAATAATTCAGAAATACCAATTTTGAAAAAAGAATGAGATTAATGTAATTTCATGAGTAAAATTCTATATTATATCCAACCTTGACAAGAAAAATGTTGATATTTTCTTTAATTCTACTACAATATTTATATATATATATATAAGAAGAAAAAAAAAGGCACGAAAATAACTTTAATTAAACATCAGGACGCACACCAGACTACTCGCACCCTACCCGTACACGTTAGCTGTGAGGGCGGCACAGTCCATGAGGAGGAGGAGGAGGAGGAGAAGCAGGAGGAGGAGGAATACATAGGAATAACAGACACCAGGAGACCTATTGGTCCTTAAGGAAGGTATCTGCTGAACTACATACTACTAACTATCAACTACATGAAAAAACCCGTTGGAAAATGATACCATGTCCCTAAAGAAGATAGGAACACGGAAGTTTCGTAGTGAAGAATGATAGGATATGAAATATACTAACTACAACTACCACTAACACTAATCGATCAGGGGGACTATAATATGAATTCGCAGGGCACTATCAATACCCATTTACTTTACAGTGCGCATCAAGTCTGTTTCTAAATGTAGTTATTGTGCTGGCTTCGACAACATTTTCTGGTAACTTGTTCCATCGATCAACAACTCTAACATTGAAATAATTTTTACGGAGATCTGTGATGCAACGTTGGCCGTTAAGTTTTAAACCGTTATTTTTTGTTGTCACTTGNGAGCGCGTTTTTGCGCCCGCGAAAGGCCAGTGGGGCCCGGGCCTTAATAGGTGTGTCATGGGGTACAAAAGGGAGGAAGTAAGGAAAGCAAGGTGGTTTTATACTGCAATTTTTTCTGATAGAGCGAGCGGGAGTGACCAGTGAGACGAGGTAACGTCATCATGACGTCACGGTGACGTCATGATAACAAGACGCACGTAGCAAATACGTGTAGTCTGAACCGGCCCTTAATTATATTTCCCATTTCTATCCTTCGTTCATTTCTTTCTTGTAGTTAACGTAGTCCTTCAATAAATGGCTCTTGATTTAAGCATATTTTCTCGGCCCAGGATAATTTCGCTGCCTTTTATTTCCTACGGCAGTGACATTATTATGGCAATACTATAGATGTATGTTTTTGAGCTTCGTCAATGTGGGATGAAAACTTTCTGTTACTTTGGAATCCACTTATGAGCCTTTTATATGCTATTATTACTTTATTACTACATTATATCACTATATCACTATATTACTATATTATATCACTATATTACTATATTATATACTATATCACTATATTATGCTTATTTTACTAGTATATGCTATGCTGCAAACGATGCAGAGGAATCAATGAAGTACAAGTTGTTTGTACTAATTATGTGTATCTCTCTTTCATCACAACCACATCTGTTATCATCAACCCCTTCACGCCCAGGTCTTTCCTTTGCTACTATACTATCGTCTGTTAGCCATTACGAAAAGTAGCGTAATATACCACATTAGACAGTGGACAAGGATATACAACAGGTCATATCTATGGAATATTGCTCAGCCTGCATTCATCATAATGGTGTAATGGTTGCCAAATTACAATGGAAATTATGTTCTGGGCCTCAAGGGTTAAGTGTTGGGTATTATCATGGCTTAGGTCATCCTCGAGCCTGACAATTATAACCTGTCTCATCGTGTAGATCTCCCCATTCTGAGTCTTTTGAACCCCATTTCCCATGGCACAATTGAATAATAATGGCGTTAGGTTAGCAAATAACAAACAAAATAAGATGCTTATTCTTACAAATAAGAAGCGAAGTGAGGCTGACGGGGCAATGCAAACCTGCAGAGTCATTCACCTTTAGGACACTCGTAACATAACCCTTAGGAACCCTCACCCCACGACCCAATATCCCTTGAAACAATTATCCTCATAGACGAAAAAAAATAACTGGAGGATATCACAGCAAAACGTTCTTGTTCAATTTATGTAAATGTGAAGGAAAATTTGATAACCACAATATACACTAGAGCAATAGTTCTTAACCTTTTCAGAGGCGCCGAACCCTAACGAAAACCTCCGCACATATGCCGAACCCCTCAAATGTGGGAAAAACAAAAAATGAATATACAAATGAAAAAAATTGCGTCACAATTCAAGAGTTTTTGCATATTAAGAAAAACATATTTAATTTTAATTAATATAAAAATTAAAGAACAATTATCACATAATTTTTCATGAGTATATTTGGATAATATTAAGAATAAATTTCATTTAGATTTATACAAAAATGTAAGAATAATTCCTTCAAATTGCTTCCAAATGCAAGAGTATATTTGGATAACAGAAGAATAAATTCCATTTTATTTGTTACAAAATTGAAAAATAAAATACTTCAAAATTTAAGTGCATATTTGGATAATAATAAGAATAAATATAAGTAATTAATGAAAAGAAAAAAAACTTCTAAATTCAAGAGTATTATATTTGAATAATAATAAGAAGGATGGATTCGGAAGGGAGAGACGGGGGCGAACACACACACATACCTTTTACTCCACCGCGCTGCATGACTTTGTTAATTTCGCGTAAAATTTACTCTAGTGAATGGCATTACAATAATACAGTAGCAAAACTGCAGTGTGTTTCGGAAGGCCTCCACCGAACCCCTGGGACTGGCTCACCGAACCCCTGGGGTTCGATCGAGCCCAGGTGAAGAACCATTGCACTAGAGGAATATTTCGGCAGGAAGGGCGCGAAGGAACCAAGTTTAAAGTAAGATCAAGTTAAAAAGGCCAAAGCTATAGTCAACTTTTTTCAACGAAGCAAAAATTCCATTTATCTTATTAAGGTCTCATACTTAAAATTATGTCTATGTTTACCTGATTATATGGTTAACTATGATAAAATACAGCTGAAATTTAGAAGAAGAGCACTATTCTCTTCTGCTGGCATCAAATATCAGTCAGTAAGCAGCAAGAGGTCAGGATTTTTCACCTCGTAAAAAAAAAAGAAGACTTGTCTAATGTATATTGTGGTTATCAAAAATATCTTAATTTTCTTCTATTTATCGGGCCTCCAGCAGGGGAGGACCACGGGCTAGCTTGAGCCCGTCAGAGAGATGCTATGAAAAAAAAAAAGAGGAGTGTTCGTGCTGCTGGCGCGCGGCACGAGGACTGGCTTGTCCATCCTGAAGAGGAGTGCGGGGTAGAAAGGGACACTCAGCAGGATACACTCTCCGATCTTCATTTATATAAAGTGAATATTAACTTTTTGTTGTGAATATCCTCAGTAACTTTATTATCGTCTACGAGGGATATTATTTCAAGGAATATTGGGTCGTAGGGTGAGAGTTTATAAGGGTTATGTTACGAGAGTCCATAATGTTATCGCTATGAGCCTTATTAACCCCATTGGCGCGTAACTTTTCATGACTAGCACTGCATCGATGGGCGTCATTCCCCTGATAGCATAGGCATCGCTGGTGGGCTGGTGGGGGGGGGGGGAATGTTGAAATTCTGTGATTACCGTAAATTTTGACTGCGAGAAGAGTAAAAGAGTGTAATGAAAGAGTAAAAGAGTGTAATGAAAGAGTAAAAGAGTGTAATGAAAGCGTAAAAGAGTGTAATGAAAGAGTAAAAGAGTGTAATGAAAGAGTAAAAGAGTGTAATGAAAGAGTAAAAGAGTGTAATGAAAGAGTGAAAGAGTAATGAAAGAGTGAAAGAGTGTAATGAAAGAGTGAAAGAGTGTAATGAAAGAGTAAAAGAGTGTAATGAAAGAGTAAAAGAGTGTAATGAAGGAGTAAAAGAGTGTAATGAAAGAGTGAAAGAGTGTAATGAAAGAGTAAAAGAGTGTAATGAAAGTGTAATGAAAGAGCAAAAGAGTGTAATGAAAGAGTAAAAGACTGTAATGAAAGAGTGTAATGAAAGAGTGAAAGAGTGTAATGAAAGAGTAAAAGAATGTGAAGAGTGTAATGGGAGGCACGAGAGAGGACGTTATAGCAGATAGAAAGCAGTGGGTACGGAAAGTAATGTGTTATTCTGTACTGATTGAAGGTGGACTACTATAGTTACTTATGACTGCTGTTATAGTGGGGTATTAGCATGACCTTGGTGGGTTAGGACTAATAGAAAAGAGGAAAAAATGTGTCTGCCTTATGTTTTTCCTTTTTTTATTTTTACCCGCAACTTAGTGATTTAAAAGTAGTGTCACCCGATTTTTGTTGAAAGCATATTTGAGGATAGTAATGATGATAATGATATGGATAATTTTCTTCCTAACCTCTGCCTCCCCCCCCCTTGCCTTTCCCCTCTCCTCCCCTGAAAGAAATATAGATATTAGTACTTAATATAGCGTTGTATAGCGTTGTATTTGCATTTTATAGAGATTTGTGCTTTATAAATATAGAGCTTTGAAAGAAGGAGGTTTGTGTCCAAAATGTATACTTTAATTAAGAGAAAAATTAGAACCTTGCACATCAAAGTAATGAAAGTAATTATTAAACACAGGAAAATATTAATTAGTTACTCAAATAATGAAAGTTCAAAGTAATGGCTTCCTGTGGCACCAAATTACTGATGAGTGTTTATCCACATATAGTTTCTTTTTCTTTGTATGGAAATGTCGTAGAAAGGACATACAGGTGTTAAAGGAAAATAGGAAAGAATATAGGTTAATGGAAATGATAGATGAATGACGTGTAGGTATGAAAAAAGGGAAAAAAAGGGATGGAAATGATAAATAAAGGACGGAAGGAATTAAAAAAGAAAGAAAATAAATGGAAATGATAGATGAAGGACGTGTAGGATTTTGAAAAGAAAGAAAATTGATGGAAATTATAGATGAAGAACGTGTAGGAATTAGAAAAGAAAGAAAAAAGATGGAAATGATAGATGGAGGACGAATAATAGTTAAAAAAGAAGGAAAATTGATTAATTAAATAATAATAAATAAATAAAAAGAGAAAAATAATATTAACGGAAAGTATTTGTTGATAAGGTTTGTGGGTGAGGGAACAAACAGGCCGCGTCATTACAGATGATTGAGAGTGATAACTTATCGCTGGAGAACTTATGACACGGGGAAAATGTTTGAAAGTTTTGTTGGACACTCCTAAAGAAGAAAGTCGTAACTCGTCAGAAAATATTGACCTCGCAGGACTCGTTTTGGAGGACAGATGCTCGTGTTTGTCTGCTGGAAAACTAACGCTCGGTCCCCTCCCCCCTTTTTTTTTTGCCTTTCTTCGTCACTTATGATTTGTGTTCCTCTCAAAATGTCGGGGCTGAACCTTGAACATTTTTTGAGTGGTAGCTTTAGTTGGTATTTATTTTAATGATTAACTATATCTATTTCAAATTATTTTTTCAGCTTTTTTTTAAAGCTAAAAAAAACCCTCTCTCTCTCCCCCCCTCTCTCTCTCTCTCCCCCCCCCCCTTTTTTTCTCCCCTCTCTCTCTCTCTCTCTTTTCTCTCTCCTCTCTCTCTCTCCCCTTCTCTCTCTCTCTCTCTCTCTTTTCCTCTCTCTCTCTCGCTTGCGCTCGCGCTCGCGCCCCTCCCCTCTCTCTCTCTCTCTCTCTCTCTCTCTCCTCTCCTCTCTCTCTCTCTCTTCTCTCTCTCTCTCTCTCTCTCCCCTCTCTCTCTTTTCTCCCCTCCCCCCTATGTTTTGAGGAGAATTTACGTGTTTCGTTTAGCCCCTGGGGACTGTTGACTTGTGGATTAGTGTGCGTGTGTGTCTCTGTGTGTGTGTTGTGTGTGTGTGTGTGTGTGTGTGGTACTCCTGTTTTTTATGGATCTTTTTTCTTTCGTTGGTCATCATCATCACTACTCATGTTACGCATATTATTATTACTAGCCGCAAAGCGGCCCCCGGGCGGCCTTTTGGCTAGCCCTGCGGAGGGCTATTGGTGGGCCTTCGGCCCACCAAAACACAGACTCTCCAGATAGCCCCTTCTAACTTCCTGAAATCATGGATGTAAAATGTATGTATTAACGCCAACCCATTCACATCACCCCAACCCATTCCTCACCCATTACCCATCACCCCCCACCTATTCACTCACCCATTACCCATCACCCCCCACCCATTCACTCACCCATTCACTCAACCCTTACCCATCACCCCCATCTATTCCCTCACCCCTCACCCTCCACCCATTCACTCACCATCACCCCAAAACCCATACCCATCACCCCACCATTCACTCACCCCTTACCCATCACCCCACTCAAGGCTTCCTCAATTCTCGCAACCCACTTTTTTCACAATTATCGTTAATAGGCTGCTAAAAAAAAAGAAGACAAAAGTGACGGATCATCTCATAAGTGGGCTTAAAACCTTCCCCTGGTCAATCTGGTTCCCAAAAATTGGTATATGATGGGATTCCGCCACGGGGGCGGAAACCTATACCACACCCCACACACACACACACACAGACATACACCACACACACTTTCCCCTTTTATTAATATTAGATATATTACACACACACGCACACACACACAAAACACACACACACAACACCACACACACACACACACACACACACACACACACACATGTAATAGGTGTTTAAATCTGAATAAGGATGAAATAAGTTAGCTAGATTGATTTATTAGCGAGGGGAGGCGAGCGGAAAATGTACGCCAGAATTCTTGTAAAACCGATTATTCTTCCAGCTTGTCCCAAAAAAAAGATTAAGGTCTAGATTACGAAAATGTAATTAGCCTTTCCTTTCCTTCATGATTGGCTGAAGAGAAAGGAGAACAGTGGTATGTCCTGTCTCTTTCTGGTTGCTACAAAACGTGACGTTTACGTGACGTCATTCATAGGTTTGGTGTTTAAAAAACTCACTTTTAGAGCAGATAACTTTGGTCCACGAAAGACACACACGTGACTGAGTGTGTGGAGACCTCACGAGAAACTTCCGTAGAACGCAGTGAAACCCAGAACGAGTGAACACGAGAGACAGAGTGAACACGAGAGACAGAGTGAACACGAGAGACAGAGTGAGAGAACCTGAACATTCTACCCGCAGTGAACACGAGAGTTATATAGGGAGTTCCTGAATACTACAAGTGAATGAAAGTTACAGTTGTTATCCTTTATTAAAACCAAGAAAGATAACCGACTGATTATTCCAACCCATGCATGACCAACGTGCATGGCAAACGGTGCTTAGCAAGAACGTGCCACTAACAGCTAACAACAAGAAACGCAACTAACAGTGGTAACAGTACTGCCACTAACAGTGGTGACTAGCGAAAAGGATCTGAAACCACGTATAATAACTCCGAAGAGACTGGAAAGTATAAGAAAACCAAGAAAAGCTAACAACAGAGGAAGACGCAAGAAAAAGCCAGACGCCAGCCAGCAGCCGCCACACGCATACCACATAGAAACCCCGCGACGCCAGCCAGCCAGTTCCGCGCCAAACACTGCTAGCCACTACCTACCCCGCCAGCTATATAGGCCTAAAACATCCCACAGCCAGTTCCGCGCCAACCTTCGCTGCCACTACCTTACCACACATACTCGCATTCCTCACTCGCCTCCTCTCACGCCTTTAGAAAGAAACCAGCACGCAGTAAGAAGAAAGAAGAAACAAGAAAAGCACAAGCAAGAAAACCAGAAGCAGGAAAGAAGACAGGAGAAACGAAGTAAAACACATGCAAAGAAAAGGTCCCGTCACGACATCCCATCTCACCATCGGCAGTACCACCGCTGCCCCTTCGCTGCGAGCCTCCATACACACAACCCTAACCCCTGTTTAGTCCAGTCAAAATACGAAAAAAAAAACCTTTACCCTGAACAAATTCCAAGAAAGCGTTTTATTGTTTTTTTTGGTAGTATTACATGTAGGGAAAAACATACTAAAAGTTTACCAAAATATGGTTACCACAAAGGGTCCAAATGTGACGTCAAAGAATATGGCCGCCAAAGCTATAAAATGTTAAGGGGATCGTTTCCCCTATCGGGCAATTTTTTTTGTTATTGAACCTACAAACGTGAAAGTTGGTATATATACGTAAAATTTAATTCTAAGAACTTTTTGTTCCTGAATTTTTTTTTTATTTTCCTCATAGAAAACTAATTACGGATAGAAAACATGATTTTAGGGGGGGGGTTTCCAAACCCTACTCCTCCTTGAGTTTTTGACGTAGGGCGATGATATGGGTATCATTGGATGCGGAAAGACTTGGGCTAAAAATTTAAGTAAGCACTTTTTTTATTTTCCTCCTCTGAAATAAAAAAAAAAATCAGTAAAAAGTTCAAAATGTTAGGTTAAAATCTAATTTTTTGGAATTTTTTTTTTTTTAAATTTAATTTCTCGCCTTTCAGTGTCTATCATATTTTTGTATATAAGGCGACTCGCCTTTCAGCGTCTATCACATTTTTTCATTTCATTTTTCACATTTCACAAAAACTCGCTCTACACAAGGTTTTGAAGGGAGACTCTGTCTTCAATAGCTGTGCTAAGATGTTTACCACACCTAAGAAAAACATAGCTGAGATTGAAGACGCTGGGTGTAAAGCGATGGTGGCATTGTTCGGGGGCAAACCTGGAGACAATCTGTCTGCAATGAGGTATTCTAGTCTCTGCCGAAAAGTTGGTTCAGCCAAAAGCTTTATTACACCTGAACGACTGCCACCGACCTCCTCTGCAACGAAGTATCATGCCCTTCGGAGTTACCTCCAAGTGATGCTTTGGATGGACAATGGTGAGGCCATGGACACTACTGAATGGGGATGGGAATTGCAGAACAACAGTCTAGTTCCAGTGATGATGGATACTTCACCTGCGCCAGAAAAACTTCTGAAAATAATTCACTGCAATTGTTCTCGTGGTTGTAGTACACTTCGGTGCACTTGCAAAACACACGGACTTATCTGTTCACGGGTATGCGGACCATGTCAAGAAGGGCATTGTGACAATATGAGTGAGGAAGCAGTGTCTGATGATGAAAATAGAGACTATTAAACTGACACGGTTATTCAGTGATGAAGTAGGTCTTAAAATGCACTGTGTATTCTATAATTTTTAGAAATGTACATGTATGTCATGACGTCATTGATGACGTCATGACCTCGCCTGTCCGTGTAGTTAGTATAAAACTTTGTATAAAAATTGTTATATCAACATATATAGTATAAAAAATGTAAACTCTTCTGTAACCTACAGCTACAGCTTTGAAATAAGGAAATAGTGGTTATTTTTAGTGCGATGGCTGTCATCGTCTTATGACGTCATAGTTAGGACCTTTGTGGTGATCAATTTTTGGTAAACTTTTAGTATGTTGTTCCCCACATATAATGTATAGGTGTATAGTCCCTCAAATAGTCCCTCAAAGTAAAAAAAATGAAAAAAAAGGAAAATTTTCATTTTTTATTTATTTTTTATTTATGAGGGGCTATAATTTTTGATCTAATTAGAAAAAAAAAAAAAATCGCCCTTGACGTCCTAGCGGCTTTATTCCTCTTTCGAATGACACCTCTACCGACTCTCTCCGACTGATATTGACGGAGGAGTAGTCTTTGGGGGGACCCCCCTAAAATCACGTTTTCTTTCGCTAACTCGTTTTCTATGCGTCAAATCAATATTTTCCCAAAGATGACCCCTATTTTTTTTACTTGTTTTATATATGTACCAAGTTTCAAAGATGTAGGTTTAATAATAAAGATTTTTTTTTTTTTGGAGAGTCGATCCCCTTAACATTTTATAGCTTTGGCGGCCATATTCTTTGCGTCACTTTGGACCCTTTGTGGTAACCATATTTTGGAAACTTTTAGTATGTTTTTCCCTACTGTAATATACCAAAAAAAAAAATAAACGCTTTTTGGGAAATTTTGTTCGGGGTCAAACCGTTTTTTTGACTAGACTAGTTGGAGCACATCCCGGGGGGCAGTCAAAACCGACACCCCCCTCCACGAAAACTCCAATAAAATAAAATACCCTCCGTGAAAAAATAATTTCCTTTAACCCAGGTGTTATCTTATATTGAATTGTAGAAAAAATTCCCCCCCTTTAGCGGTTATCCTGAGTTGAGGTGGAAGGAATTTAAAGATTTTCCCTCCCCCGCCCTGTCTGTATTCTGTACCCCACGGGGACGCCCCCACCCCCCTGCAGCCCCAAGGTTTGATTTTTACCTCTGCACCTCTCGTCTCCCATTTACCCAAAGGGTATGAAGATTATGTTTGTAGGGTATCATAAATTCACAGGAAGTAAAAGAATTTGTTTTTTTACAAGAAATTTTAATTCATTTTAAACCCTTTAACCGCCAAAAATGGCAAGTGAAACATGAGTTCAGTATCAGACTTTTAAAGGGGTTCCGTGGTTCCAGCTCATTGATATTAACCCAATTCAAAAACAGGATATTTTACAATCATTAAAAAAAAGGAAAAAGTGCTAGTGATAATTAAAGTTGGAAGCCCTTTAAAACGAACGGAAAATCCCCTCAGTAAAACCCCTGAACGCACCTTTCTGTTCACCCCATAGACAGCCCTTTGCCACGTTCAAACAAAAGGTTTTTTTTATTTTTGCAAAAAAAACAGGAATTTCCTTTCCATATTGTGGGTCAATGGATAATCAACGTATTGCTTTACAAATATCTTCTGCTTTTTTCAAAAACCCGGGAACATAGTTCTCAGAATTTTCACATACTCCAACGTAAACAGGAGCTGAAACTACCACCGACCTAAACAAATTAAAAAACAAGAAATTAAAGAACAATTTAGAAAACCACGAAGGAAAACGAAAATTAGAAAACGATAGAAAAAACGCAGAGATAGTTCTCTAGTGAGCAACAGCAGAAACCCCGCATAAAACCCCCTTAGCCGCGCAACCCTAGCCAAAAAGGCCACTATAACATCCCGCGACACAGTTTTCACTCGCGCCGACGCGACTCAAATATTTTACGCTGTTCAAGAAAACGAAAACGCGCGCGGACTGAATGTGAAAAAAAATGAAATCTTGTAAATTTCCGCCCATGGCGTGACTGAAAAGATAGAACCACACAATAAACCCAAAAATTAATAAGTACCGCTAAACGCACACCAGGCTGCCACGCCATACACACGGAATTTTTTCGTAGGGAAAGAAAAAAATAAAAAAGGACAGATAACATAGAAAAAATGTCGAGATATAGAAAAGGTGAAATAAAAAATTGAAAATACGACAGTCCAAAGTAAACCCATTGAACTAAAAACAGCGCCACCTTGGGCAGAAATTTGGGCAAAATTTTATGACGGACGAAACCAGATATTATACGAAAACGTAACATACATGTTGAAAAGAAACATAGAATATATGAAAGAAAACAGAACAACATATGAAAAGATAACAAATAGAACAAAATGGAAAGAAACCTCGAAAACTTAGCATGAAGAAGAATATTTTCCCTCAAAAAAAAACCGAACTCGGAAGACTTAAAAAATTTTAAAAAACAAACCCTATACCCCCAGTTACCAAGCACACAAAAAACCTTGAAAACGCTGGTGTTCATGTTATAAAAATTCACCCCCTTTTGAACCCAAAACCCGTTACTGCTGCAAAACAAATCAAATTATCTTTTAAAAAACACCCAATGCGGGGCAGAGCAATCAAAGGCTACTGAAACCCCAAGAAAAAGGAAAAATTACTTCTAAAGGGTCCCTGAACTCCTACCACTGATCAAAAACAGATGGTAGGGGATCCCCCCAAAGACAAGAAAAGCTTAATACCAGGCATGAAAAGGTACCACAAGTGAAAATGCACTGAGACAGTATCAAAGGAAAAAGTTACGACCCGACGAACCCCATAAAAAATTATTCAGGCATGTGATAGAGTCGACGCAAATTGAGCCATGTAAATTTAACAGGTGACACTGGAGAAAAAAGGGATTAAAGCGGATACAGAAGTATTTACAACCAGAATCCATCAGAGAAAAAAGGAAACGCAACTTGATTCCTCTTTTTATAAATCAAAAGGGGAAAAATTAGAAGTTTTAGAATGAGTACACTAAATAAGACTCCCTTTGAAACCGGGAACCCAGAAATTCATTCCAAGTCTGTAACATCCATTAAAAATGTAAAGAAACCCAAAAACTCAGATAAGAACTGCCCCATTCGTCTGCTCAGTCCAAAAGATGAGGTTGGGAAGTCCCTCAACCCCCTTTAAACCCTACACCCGCCCTTTTTTTTGGGCAGAACTTTATCCTTTTTAACGAAACAAAAACCGCAAAACCTTACCGGGGGACGCTTTGGGAAAGCTGACTTGTTAAAACTCAATAAAAAAATAGGTACCACAGCCGTTTTAAACCCCACCCTATAGTTGCCGCATTAAAAGTCGCCACAGTAAATAAAATTGATCATAAAAAGCTCACACAAGATGTGATTGAACCTGTGATAGTGAGTGGAATTTTCCCTTTTTATCCTAGTACCAAAAGTCAGAGGGCTCATACGCCCAGTCATCGACTACGGAGTTAAACAAACGCACTACCCAGATTTTGAAAACAATTTTTAATCCCAAGATTTTACCAGAAATCTCTGATTTTCGCATCTAAAACAGAAAAAAACTATTCGCCAATAGATAAAAGCCCTTCGGGAGAAAAAATGCAAGATAACAAAAGAAATACAGCTTTTTCCACCCCGACTGGACATACGATTTAAACCATCCAATTTTGGTTTTTCCCAAACAGTCCTTACGACTGAGACTGATAAACACATTTTACAAGGGTTTTGGGAAAAACACAGCAAGTGTATTCCTAGACACAACTCATAGTATCGCAGCAGCGGGGAATTTTTTTAAAAAACTAGACTTTTTTTTCTCTAGGTAGCATCAGCCGGTTTAAAGTGAAAATAGAGAAATTATTTTTTCAAAAGGACAAATTTTTTTCCCTAGGACACCAATAGTAATTTTTTTTAATGGTTTAAGAAATACAGTAAAAAACTCGACGCCGTAAAAATTTCCCAGTGCCAACCACATTTGAAAAGTAAGAATTTTCCTTGGCCCTAACGGTTACTATAAAATTTTTAAAAAGGGGAAAAGCGTATAGCCAACCCCTAAACGCACTATTAAAAAAAAAAAAGACTTTTACTTGGGGAAAAACCTCAAGACAAGCTTTTTAAAAACGCTAAAATAAAAAACAAACCCAATTCCCCAGTACTAATTTTTCCCAGATTACACGAAAAAATTTATCCTATGAAAACCGACCCTCAGATTGGGGCTAGGGGAATTTATGCAGGAAAGAAAAGGGAAACGTTCCAACCCGTGTTTATCATCTAGACTATGCACAACCGCAAAAAAAAAAAATTACGCATCACAAACGTGAGACTTTAGCAGAATATACTGTTAGAAAAATTTAAAACCATTGCAGTTTCAAGTAAAGAGTTTGGACTGATCCACAGCAATACAAAACCCTGTTTAAGCATAAAACCTCAGAGGCAACTGCCAGATGGTTCACACTTTACAGAATTCGAAGAAATTTTTGAATACAACCAGGAAAAAAAAACGTAGCCGAGACGCACTTAAAGGGACGTGGCCCAAAAACAGAGGTAATACCTCAATATGTAGTATTGAAGAATTAATAACACTAATCAGATATCGCACAAAAACTAAAAAGGATGCCAGTGGAGCACAGTAGAAACGTACCTAAAAACCCCAACGGGTAGTCAAGAACCACAATACCCGCTAAAACAAGAAAAACTTTTTTTCAAAATATGCAATGAATTATTTACAAAAAACGCAAAAATAGTTCTAAACGTAACACGGTATATTGAACAATTATAATCCCTCAGACACTATCCAAAAGTTTTAAAAGATGCTCCATACCCCACAGCGACACCGGAAAAGATAAGATTAAAAAAGCACAACTAAAGTACTCTGCCAGGCATAAAAAGCTATATTCCCCCGTAGATGCTGTACGATTTGCGCCCAATAAAGGGGGAACACGCGTTTCCCCAGCACCAAAGCTAAAATACCCCATACCCCCGAAAAAATGGGAAGAGTTTTAATCGTACACTCGAGCTTTCCAAGTTAAAAAAGGGTACAATACTTCTAGTCGCCATCGACTATTTTCCGATATTTCTTACAGCCCATGAAAAAAAAAAAGGGTGAAACGGGCGCACAAAATATTCGAAAAAAAATATTTGCAATTCCGACACCAAAGTAATTGTGTCAACAAGGGACGAGTTCAACAATAAAACTAGAAGGACTATGTAAACATTTAACTGAAAAAAAATGTACAAGCCTATAACCTCGAGTAATGGATGTAGAAAGACTAAACGCAAATAAAACTTGTTTGGGAGTCTAATTGACCGTACAGCTGGATGGGAAAAGTGGATCCCACAGTCAAAAGTGCACTGATTTCCCAAAAAACTCAGCACCGGGAAAAATCACATTTCATATTTTTTGGGGGAAAATAAATTTCCCCAAAACTCTTAGACGAAAACCAACCGTGTATAAACGGAGATTACGTGGCAAAAAGTTTTCACAAATTTCAAGTCATTACCAAGAGTAAAAAGCCACATGAAAGAATACTCAAAAATGCAGAAACAACAAAATAAAACGGACGCGATGTAAAAGTTACGCATGGAGATTTAGAATGGGAAAAATCCATTCCTATCGCCCCAGTAATAATTTTTCCCCCAATTTTTGGCCTTATAAAAAATTGCAAGTGCAGGTGAAAAAGTTTAATTCAATCTCTAGACCGGGAGAGGAAATAATCAAAAATGCAGATCACCTTAAAAAAACAAATAGAAGGAAACACAGAAGACACAACATAACGCGTGAAAAGGACCTGAAATTCAAAAGAAAAAAAAAACATAATACACCAAAAATAAAGTACGTTAAATGACACAAAAATGAAACACTGAGTACGAAAGAAATTTCGCAGCATTTGGAGGAAATTTTGAAAAAGGGTTTTCCAACCAGTTTTTTAGTTTTTTAAAGTAAAAAAATTTCTTTTCAAGACGAATTTTAAGCAATGTAAAAGATTTTTTATCGGAAAAAGGTGTGATTGTACTCCTTTACGAAAAACCCGAGGTTTTTTTGACAGAATTTTGTTTGGATCCTAACCCGGGCCCGGACCCTGTAGGCCCAAGCCTTGGGGTTTGGAAGTAGAAATTTTGATTGTTTTTAAACCAAATTGTGTGAATCCCTTGGGAAAAAGAAAGATTATCTACAATGGGACACCCTGACAGAAAAACAAGGCGAATACTGGTGGAAATGAATAGTTTAAGTCAAATTGGTACCCTTTAATTGTACTACTAATTTTCATTACTTTTTTGGTTCCAGAAAAATTCTTTTGTCAAAAGCCCCTACACATCAAGTGCATCACACCAAATATGTTTTTCCCTGACCCGAACCCTGTAATAGGGGTTTTTTCGGCAACGTAACATAATTAATTTCTTATATGGTATAATATGATAGAACAATAACTGCCTTTATTTTAGTCAGGGAATTTTGATTAGATGAAAAATTTCATCATGTATTGCTAGCAACTAGTGAAAACAGAAGCTTGTCGGACGACAAACGGTAGCCTGCCCGCCGGGCCCCGTAATAGGTTTTTAGTCTGAATAAGGTGAAATAAGTTGCTAGATTGATTTATTAGCGAGAGAGAGAGCGAGAAAAAAGACGCCAGAATTCCTTTTAAAACCCACAATTCTTCCCGTTGTAAAAAAAAAGATAAGGGCTGATTACGAATGTAAAATTTAGCCTTTTTCCCTTTCCTTCATGTTGCTGAAGAGAAAGGGGGGACAGTGTATGTCTTGTCTCTTCGGTTGCTACAAAACGTGCGTGACGTGACGTCATGTTTAGGTTTTGGAAAGACCCCACTTTTTGGGCCAAAAACTTTTTTGGGCCCGAAAGACACACACGTGATGAGTGGTGGGACCCCCACGAGAAAATTCCGTGAGACGCAGTGAACACGAGAGACAAAAGTGAACACGAAGACGAGTGAGAGAATTGAACTTCTACCCCAGTGAAAACGAAGGATATAGGGAGTTCCTGAAAAACTACAAGTGAATGAAAATTTCAGTTGTTATCCTTTATTAAAAACCCAAAAAAGAAAACCCCCATGATTATTTAAAACCCATGCATACCAACGTCATGGGAAACGGTGCTTAGCAGAACGCGCCACTAACGCTAAAAAACGAAAAAAACAAAAGTGGGAGCAGTTGCCCTAAAAACCACCCACACAACAACACACACACACCCACACACACCCCACACCACACACACCCCACACAACACCCCACACCCCCAACACCCACACAAATACATTGGGGGTATTTAAATACTAATGCTAAAATACATGGGAAAAAATTTTTCTAATACCCAAAAACAAATACATTTTTTCGAATGATTTAAATACTAAAAAAATCAATTTTTTAAATACATTTGAATACGTTTAAATACACAAATCAAAAATTTTAATAATAATTAAATTTTGAATTCAGTAATCTGATTAACTTAAAAAATATAAAAAGCTTTATAAATATAAAGGATACTTTCCCATTTTATTTTAATTAATTTATTGATCATTTAAATTAACTTTTAGCAAAACCACTGTAAATCTGGACGCTCACGGAATATCGGCCTGTTGCAAAAGGGCCCTTAAGTCGGAGCGCCTGGGTTTTTTAAATTCATTGTTTACTCGGTAACCCGGGGGGGATATCGAAACGAAATTTTTGTAGTTTTTTGGTTCCCAAAAGAAATCGTTTATAGTGACGTAGTTTTACTGGGTGAAGAAGAAATATGGGGGATGAGTGGGATGAAGGATATATAGGGGGTAAGAAAAGGCTGTTGGAGATGTTGAGGTTGTGGGATGAGTGTAAGGGGGTTTAAAGGGGGTGAAATGAGGTACGGTGAGTGGGAAGGTTGTGGGGGGAGGGGGGGTTTATGGGGGGGGGGGGTAGTGGCTGAGGTTTTAATTTCGGGGGAAACTGGGCACGTAATTTAGGGTTTTGTAACAGGGTGGGGATTTACGGTGTGTGGTGTGTGTGTGTGTGGTTGTGTGTTGAGGTGATTAGAACCATATGATGTGAAATTTTATGCTCTTGATTTCACTCACCTCACAACCCCCTCACGTCACAAATTAAAAACCTACTCATTAATAAAATCTAACACTCTTAAAACCCCTCACACACCAAGCTACTCAAACAAAACATAACTACTCATAACCCCTTCCAAAAAAAACATAACTAATCATAACCCCCTCCAACAAACTAAATCTCTAACCCCCCAACAATCAAAATACTCAAACCCACTCCAAACATCATAAAACCCCCCACAAAAAATCATAACTACTCTAAACCCCCCACATAACCCTCATAACCCCCCACAAAATCATAACCCCCCCAAACCCACTAACAACACCCCAAATTATTAATAATATCTTATAACTCTAAAAACCCTCATACCCCTTCCCAACCCCTCACCCCCCTAGCAACACCCATAATTATTTTTAAATTATAACAAAAACACCTATAAAAACTCCAACCCACTTTAAAAAACCCCAACCGCTCACAACACCGCCACCGTAACTATCACTCCCACCCCCTGCTCAACCCCCTCCACCAAACCCATTTAAAAATCCATTTCCCCACCACTCCTAAACCCGCCCTTCTATCCTACCACCCCACCACAACCACAACCATAACCACACCTCTCTTATCCTTCCCCAAATTTCCCTCCCCTTCCCCTACCCCTACCCCCTATAACCGCCCTAATATTTCCCCCAATCCAACCAAACCAAAACCCCCTTTATCTTTCCCCAATATTTTATCCCCCTCCTTTCCCCCTACCACACTATAACCACACCCCAATATCTCCCCCCATCACACTATAACCACACCCCAATATCTCCCCCCCACCACACTATAACCCCCATCCTCTACCCCCCTACCACACTATAACCACCCACCCCCACCCACAACCATTCCACATAATTTTCTCATCTCCCAGCCATCGTACCCCACCACCACACCCCACCCCCACCACCACACCCCACCCCCACCACCACACCTTCACCCCACCACCACACCCCACCACCACCACCACACCCCACCACCACCACCACACCCCACCACCACCACCACCACCACCACACCTTAGCCACACCCCAACCACACTTATGCGTTCTCGGTGCAGTCAAGGACGGTGTATGTAGATGGGACCAGTAGGGCCCCTCTGCAGCCTGGCGATTTCAAAACACTGGCGCGTAAACAGTCCAGAGATATAGTGGTCTATGGTCAAGCATAACATCGTCCTCAGAACCACCATAACATAACTTAATGATCAAAATGAAAAATTAAAATGCGTATTTTTTCAGAGTTTCATATAATTTCTCGAAACCTTGTTACAATGTTTACATCCTATTCATGGCGGCCTCCTGCACACCCTGCTGCACCCTACTGCCAGCCTTGCACGGGTAAAAAATGTATTATAATTGTATTCTCCATCAATAGTTTCCCAACGAGTATAATAGCTACGAGGGACGTAAATCAGCACCATCTATCGCCCAAACTTTACGGTGGATCGAGCGGCTGCATGACGCACTACCTTCTGATAGGTAGTGCGTCATACATCGCACATACATACACATGTCATCGCCTCCTATACTCTTGATATTTTCAACGAGGTGAAAAATCCTGACCCCTTCCTGCTTACTGACTGATATTTGATGTCAGGAGAAGGAATAGTAGTTACGCTTCTAAACTAAAGCTGTATTTTATCATAGTTAACCATGTTGTCAGGTAAACATAGGCATAACTTAAAGCATGAGCCTTTAAGGGGAGCGTTACACCATACTTAATTACCGGTGGATTGTCATGATTGTTTTTATGTCAAAAGTATACAAATGCCGAAATAATCCTAGCTCATTTTCAGATCCATAGCTCGATCCATAACTGAAGAAAAAAAACTTTTTTTTAAAGAAATTCAACTCTTAATAACTTTCTTATCCAATGACTTGCACTGATGAAAAAAATACGAAATATGAATTACAACATATCCAAACGATTCATTTTTTAAGAATTTGGAATTTCATTCTTCTAAAATTTTAAGCAATTTTTTTGTTTTTTTGAATCGTAAAATTGTATTTGCTATTATTTGCAAATTTTTACCCATATTGAAAAAAAACGCAAGATGAGAAAATCACATCTTTATTCCTCTGTCCAATGATATATTGTTTATTAAATTCGGTACAATAGTGGCGAAGTTATTAAAGAAAAACTGGAAAAAGGTACATTTTTGAGGAGAGAGGTTTAAAGGCGCGCGCCCTTTAAACCTCGAGGTTCAGTGAATCTGAGCAGATGCTGATTTGTTTGTTTACTCTCACAGCCACGCTCTCTATCACTCTTGAAGTGCTATATGGCATAGCAGGTATCTGGTCACCCCTCTTGCAAAAGGTACTAGTCACAAAAGGGTGCTAGCTGTCAGACGCGCATGGACAGTTTGTTGAACTACAGCCAGCATTCTCTCTCTCTGAGCCACTTTATGTCCTAGATGTCCTCGGCATGGTGGTGGAGGAGGTAGAGAGCGTGAGGTAGATTAATCCTTCGCTGAATAAATGGTAAATAGTCTGGAAGGAGCAGGAATGGTGGAAGGCCGCGAGACGAGCAGCGACACCCGACTTCTCCCACTATTCCCTCACTACTGAGGCCTTGAGACGACCCTCTGTCTCACAGAGAGGGACTGAGAGGTGCCTGTTTGCCTATGCCAGTGAATTTCATAAAAACAAATTGTACGGATATTTTTCGGGGGGGAGGAGGGGGAGAAAATCTGCCATAACTCTTTCCTTTTTCTTCTTTCTTAATAATACTTTGTCACAAGCTTACTCAAGTGTTCTCCTACGCATGATTTTTTTTCTCGAATATTTGGATTTTTTTCGGAAATATTCGTGTGACGCTTCCCTTAATGATAGAATGGAATTTTCGCGTATCTCTCTCTCTCTCTCTCTCTCTCTCTCTCTCTCTCTCTCTCTCTCTCTCTCTCTCTCTCTCTCTCTCTCTCTCTCTCTCTCTCTCTCTCTCTCTCTCTCTCTCTCTCTCTCTCTCTCTCTCTCTCTCTCTCTCTCTCTCTCTCTCTCTCTCTCTCTCTCTCTTCTCTCTCTCTCTGTCTCTCCTGTCTCTGCTCTCTCTCTCTCTTCTCTCTCTCTCTCCTCTCTCTCTCTCTCTCTCTCTCTCTCTCTCTCCTCTCTCTCTCTCTCTCTCTCTCTCTCTCTCTCTCTCTCTCTCTCTCTCTCTCTCTCTCTCTCTCCTTCTATATTATATATATATATATATATGTATATATATATATATATATATAATATATATATATATATATAAATCTCAAAATTTGTCTGTCTGTCTGTCTGTTCGTTATAGACTCGGCTACAGATGGCCAAAACCCCACATGCCGCACATATTTGGAATCCTCATGACCCAGCGGAGAACATAGGCTATGTTTCGATGGGCGTGGCCGACCCTGGTGGGCGTGGCCAGCAAAAACAACCTAAAAACGGCTGTGGCTGCTATAGTCTGCTGGAATGGCCAAAACCCCACATGCCGCACATATTTGGAATCCTCATGACCCAGCGGAGAACATAGGCTATGTTTCGATGGGCGTGGCCGATCCTGGTGGGCGTGGCCAGCAAAAACAACCTAAAATTGGCTGTGGCTGCTATAGTCTCTGCTGGAACATTTGCTCTAAAATTCATACTGGAGAGAATGAACATTTTATGGGGATACTATTATTAATTTTATTAAATCAAATTATTTTATTTATCAGACTTGACACGGTTTTTCTCACTTCTTTCACTAATTTCGGCTCAAAACCGAAACACAACTGTGGGCCTGCGGCCCAATGCGGGGGCCGCAGGCCCCCCATTGGGCTGCAGGCCCACAGCCCTCCGCAGGAGGTAGGAGAAAGGTGCCCGGAGGGCACCCTTTCTGCCAGTGTATATATATATATATATATATATATATATATATATATATATATATATATATATGGTGGTGGGTGTGGTGGTGAGGCTGGTGTGGTGGTGAGCCTGGTGTGGTGGTGAGCCTGGTGTGGTGGTGAGGCTGGTGTGGTGGTGAGACTGGTGTGGTGGTGAGACTAGTGTGGTGGTGAGGCTGGTGTGGTGGTGAGGCTGGTGTGGTGGTAAGGCTGGTGTGGTGGTGAGGCTGGTGTGGTGGTGAGACTGGTGTGGTGGTGAGGCTGGTGTTTTGGTGAGCCTGGGGCTACATTCAGAGAGGCTAACTTCCGGTCTTCACGACCTAGCGACTTCCAACAGCTGTTTTGGGCAACTTTTGGCATTCTGCGGGCAGATTGATGACGTACTTAAAGACGTTAAGCTGTCAAAACATAGCGACCACGGTAGGGGTGGCGTAGAGCACGCAATATACATAAAAATACTCATAAATTGAGTATATATGATGTTTTCTGACTCAAGAACTGAACAGAGCAAGTATACAAATGAAATTAGGCCATAAAACAATCTCCTACCCTCGTGGTGAGTTTATTATGAGTTTGTTATGGGGTGATGGGCCGAGTGGTGAACGGCGGCACCTCACACGCAGACCACCTCGCTTGAGTCGCTTCACCACCCCGGCGGGTAGCTGCCACTAACCGGCACGCATCAGACTGAAGGTATAATGGCTCCCTTTTCCTCAATAAAACCCCAAGCCCTTGTCCATCCAGCCGTGATGGGTTTCGGGTGTTAGCCGGGGTTTGTGACCCGCCTCCCGGGGTGGTTGCTTCCCCCAAATGGCAGGAAGACCAGTTACGAATAGAGAGATTATCAAGTGGAAAAGATCACCCATAGTGACACCGTAGCGCCACTGCCATATCTCGTACCAGAATCCCCGCGACTTCCGGGTTGTAGAAATCGAGGAAGTAAGTTAAGCTAAACACCGTGCCCTTTAACTCTTTCTGAATGTCTGCCCTGGTGATTGATGGTGGTAATGTTTGGCCAAGGCACGGCAGGTGATGTTAATGACCGTCGTGAGTAATGTTAGTAATGTTTGTTGAAGGTGTGGACGTGGTAGTGATGGTAGACGAGGTGCTGGTTGATGAATGTGTCTGGTAGCTGTGTGGGTGTTGCTAGGTTTGTGGTGGTGATGGTGAGGATTAAAAGTATGTTACATTCATGGTGTATTTATGTGTTTAGAGTAAAAAAAATTATATTGTGTGAACAAACTGATATAGTCGTCAATGCTCGTGTGTCGTAATTGTCTCGCGATGATAGAAATAACAAAAAATTAACTACGCTTGATCGTGGTTCATTTGCTTCAATTTGGTGTGAGTTTTGGAATGATGATATCAATAATACTCGTAGTGGTGATGGTGGTTAGGGTAGTGATGAATAATAATGATGAGGATGAATGATGATTAATAATGATACTAAAGCTGATAACTTTCATCGCACGTACAGTAAAAATTGTTATTAATAAGCGAAAGATGACACTGAAGCATCGCTCATTATATGGAGCAAACGACCGAACCAGCGAGTGAACCACCAAGCTCATCCCATTCTCCTCTGTGATTGGCTACTGGAATACGAGCCTCTCATTGGCCAATCTCAGTCACGTGGGGCGTCCCAACACCACTCTCACACCTTCCACACTTCTAATACAACAAAACAGCACCGCTTGGCCTCATCTCTCCATGACAAAATCTTGCCTTAAACCAAGGTAGTAAAAGTTGAATACGAGATAAGTACTCAAAGCAGGAGGAGTTTTAGGTTGATATTGATAGAGGATGAGTTGAGTTAAAAGACAGGAGAGATGGGATAAGGTGGGGACTGGGGGAGAGGTGAGAGGTAAAGAGTGGAGGGGGAAGGGTAGGGAGTGATGAGAGGGAGAAGGAGGTGGTGGTGACGGCTTACACGCCCTCTCCGCAGTTAGCAAGACGACGTGGGTGGTGGTAGCGGCGAGCGAGTGTCTCATTTGTTCTTTCCGTGACAAGTGTTCTTACGTGTCGGTAGTGAGAGGACGTGCGTGACGGGGGTGAAAAGTAGACGTTAGTGAAGAGATAAGTGTTAGTGAAGAAGAGAAGTGGTTGTGGTGTTCCTGTTATTGGGGAAGACTGAAGGGCACCTGTATCCCCCTCCCTTTCCTTCCTTCCTTCCTTCCTTCCTCTCGTGTGTTAGCTTCTCTCTCTCTCTCTCTCTCTCTCTCTCTCTCTCTCTCTCTCTCTCTCTCTCTCTCTCTCTCTCTCTCTCTCTCTCTCTCTCTCTCTCTCTCTCTCTCTCTCTCTCTCTCTCTCTCTCTCTCTCTCTCTCTCTCTCTCTCTCTTTCTCTTTCTGCATCCTGAATACAGTAGTTTATACAGTCTCCGTCAAGTAACTTCCCACCGCAAAATTGTATCGTAATTCAGTATTTGACTCAAGCATCACAATACGCTAAGTACATCTGTAGACTTCTCTTCGTTATGCATTGTTGTTGAATGGTTATTACGGTGAGGGTTAACGTAACATAGGGTTGCTTCAATAAGGCTGCCTCAGTAATTGGTAAAACTTAAGAACAAGGGATCCACCCTCTATCTTCTTCTTCTTCTTATAGCCAACAAGCTTGGGGACATGGTGGGAAATCGGGGTTCTTGGGTGGGAGCACACACACATGGGAGATATGGACCCCCACAAAAAAATCCCTAAACGAGGGAAATTTCCCTAGCTCATAAACTTTATCGGGGCCATATTTCCCTTATGTGTGTGCTCCCCCACCCAAAAAGAGCACACACATAAGGGAAATATGGCCCCCCACAAAAAAATAACTAAAATAGGGAAATTTCCCTAGTTCATAGACTTTATCGGGGCCATATTTCCCTTATATGTGTGCTCCCCACCCAAAAACCCCGGTTTCCACCATGTCCCCAAGCTTGTTGCCTATAAGAAGAAGAAGATAGGTGGTTGAGCCTTTATTCTAAAGATAACAAAACTCTACAGACCTAACCTAGCACCCCTCTTCGAGCCCCTCGTGCTGTGCACTAACCTAACCTAACCTGCCCTAAGCTAACGGGGGGGGGGCTCCGACCCCCTCGAACCCCCCCCCCCCCCCCGTGCTGTGCATTAACCTAACCTAACCTGACCTAACCTAACCTAACCTACTCTAAGATATCTACTTAGATACGCACTACTTTCTCAAACTCGTCGTCCATTGCGCATCTCACTGGACTTAGTTTTTCTCAAGAACCTGAAATTTAATATCGGCCATGTAGGCAAAGTAAGGATCGGCACTCATTAAAATATAAACAGATGTGTTAAGGACAGTAAGTATACATACGTAGAGCCAACATTTGGGGCAGCTTAGCGTGGAGCCCTCGTTCTTAAGATTTTCCCAGTAATTAATTGGCCGTGATACACATATTTAGCATCTCAGCTATTGTTTTGGATACATTAGTAAATCATAATGGAGTCTCATATGAACTTTGGAACAATAGAGGCATTTTATTTTTCATCTTGAACTCGTATTTTTGGTTTTGAGTTAGTCTACATCCGTTTTTGTGTCAATTATTGTTTTGGATACTGAAAAAAATCATAAATGAGTCTGATATGAACCTAAGAACAATAGAAACATTATATTTTTCATCAGGAACGCTATTTTTGCTTTTGAACTACAGCTTACATCTGTTTTTGTGTATGTATGTTGTATATGCCAGTTCCTTGTGATGTAAAAAAAAAAAAAATATATGAACTCGCCTTTCTGTGAAGTATTATTGAAAACTCTAACTTTACTGTATCGATTCATCCATCAATCGACTGTGACTTCCCAATACGCGTGGCATGTCGAACATAGTCGCTACTGCTCCTCACTAGCCAGTAACTGTTCCTCCTTCCCCTTCTACAACTTCCATGAACTGTATTCCTTCCTCTCAAACTCCCTCTCTCCCTTCCTTCCTTTCCTAATCAATTAATCTCTCGGTCCTCTCTACCTCTCTCCTTCCCTTTACTTTTACAACTTCCATGAACTGTATTCCTTCCTCTGAACTCCCTCTTTCCTTTCCTAATCAATTAACCTCTCGGTCCTCTCTACCTCTCTCCTTCCCTTTACTTATAATGTAAAGGTGAAGTCCCGTCCCTCAGTTTATTCCCCTTTCCATCCCCCCTTCAGGAATAAGCTCTCCCTTCCACCCTACAAGCCGGAATGAAGACCAGGAATACCAGACCGAAGAGACAACTCAGGATGAAAGGTAAGGTGAGTACAAAAACATTCCTTTTTTAGTTTGTTCCGCATCCATGTTTTTGTCTTTTCTCATGTATGTTTTCCAGGTACTTTATTATTGTAGTGCTATTCCTTCATCCATAACACTGTACTGCCTGGATCTAATTCCCTTGTGATTTTGATGAGCGAATGTTACCTAGAGCGAGTGTCTAGATCAGCGAGAGAGCTTACAGTGCTTCGGTAGAGGGTTAAGGGGGAGTGTCTAGGTAAGGGAAATGTAAAGGTCAGGGAAAGTGTCTAGATGAAGGTCCGATATTGTGAAAGGGTGGATATACATAGGAGTGGCCGGACGTGTGCTGGGAAGGTGAACAGGGAAGCTTGAGAATTAAAGGAGTGAGGGGAAGAAGGTGTTAGTGGATGTATGCTGAGAAAGTCTTGTGCTTCCGGTCATCATTCATTCATCAGGAACTACCTCGTGTAGGTCTCACGACCTCTTGTAGCTTCCTTACTTTCTTATGTTCTTATTAGTAGGTGGTGCTCGCTTTTTATATGATGTACTTTTGCTACGATGTTGTTATTACTCCTATACTACTACTACTATAATAATAATAATAATACCAAGACATCTATTTTCTTATTGTTGCTTGTAGCTGTAATTATTCTTACACTTTCCCCCAAAAAATTGTTTGCATCCCTCTCGACTACCCCCCCCCCTCTCTCTCTCTCTCTCTCTCTCTCTCTCTCTCTCTCTCTCTCTCTCTCTCTCTCTCTCTCTCTCTCTCTCTCTCTCTCTCTCTCTCTCTCTCTCTCTCTCTCTCTCTCTCTCTCTCTCTCTCTCTCTCTCTCATTCGGTCAGCGGTTCGAGTCCGCCTAGTTCATGCTGACGTGGCGGCGCTTTGTATAGTCAATAACCTTGTAGTTGGTACTTGCAAAGTGTCTAGATAGGATGAAAATCTTATCTTATCTCTCTCTCTCTCTCTCTCTCTCTCTCTCTCTCTCTCTCTCTCTCTCTCTCTCCTCTCTCTCTCTCTCTCTCTCTCTCTCTCTCTCTCTCTCTCTCTCTCTCTCTCTCTCTCTCTCTCTCTCTTTTTTTTTTTTTGTCTTTTGTTTCTTCACTCTTATACCAACCAAACCAAATTATCTCTTTTCCACCATTTTTTTTTCGACACTTCCTCTTTTTCCACTTTTTTTTTTTTTTTTTTTTTTTTACATCACAAAGAACTGGCCAAGGGCACAAAAAAAATGGGTAACACAAAGCCCGCTTAGTTGCCAGTCCCTATAAAGAAGACAGTAAGAGAATAATATAAAAAAAGAGGTGTGAGCCAATTTCGTTCGGGAGGTGTCTTGTTAGTCTTCTTTTGAAAAGATTTAAGTCATAAGAAAGTGGAAAAATAGAAACAGGAAGAGAGTTCCAGAGTTTACCAGTGAAAGGGATGAAAGAGTAAAGATACTGATTAACTCTTGCATTAGGAAGATGGACAGAATAGGGATGATAATGAGTAGAAAGTCTTGTGCAACGAGGCCGCGGGAGGAGGGGAGGCATGCAGTTAGCAAGTTCAGAAGAGCAGTGAGCATGAAAATAACTGTAGAAGAGAGCAAGAAAAGCAGCATTGCGTCGGTGATTTAAAGATTGAAGACAGTCAGTCAGAGGAGGGGAGTTGATGAGACGAAAAGCTTTTGACTCAACCCTGTTTAGGAGAGCTGTATGAGTGGATCCTCCCCAAACATGTGAGACATACTCCATACATGGGCGGTAATAAGGCCCCTGTAGAGACCAAGCAATTGGGAGGGAGAAAAAAAAGGACGCAGACGCCACAGGACACCTAACTTCTTAGAAGCTGTTTTAGCAAGAGATGAGATGTGAGATTTCCAGTTCAGATTTTTAGTAAAGGATAGTCCTAGAATGTTCATTGTAGAAGAAGGAGACAGTTGAGTGTCATTGAAGAAGAGGGGATATTTATCTGGTAGGTTTTGTCGAGTAGATAGGTGAAAAAATTGGGTTTTTGAGGCATTGAACAAAACAAGGTTTGCTTTGCCCCAATCAGAAATTATAGAAAGATCAGAAGTTAGGCGCTCGGTGGCATCTCCGTGAATCACTTAGTTCCTGTTGAGTTGGACGTCTAATAAACGACGTTGAAAAATGCAGGGTAGAATCATCAGCGTAGGAGTGGATAGGAAACAATATGTGTAACACGGCCAATTAATTACTGAGGCAGCCTTATTGAAACAACCCTATGTAACGTTAACCGTCACCGTAATAACCATTCAACAACAATGCATACCGAGGAGAAGTCTACAGATGTACTTAGCGTATTGTGATGTCTGAGTCAAATACTGAATTATGATACAATTTTGCAGTGGAAAGTTACTCGTTACGCCCTTCGTGCTATCCGTAACGAATCAAGTCTTGATCATCAACTAAGCTCTGGCGACTGTCGCGGTCCTGGGCTACTGCCTGACCAGGTGGCGCCAGAGTAGCAGCAAAGAGACAACAACTGAAGAAGCGGAACAAGAAGCAAAAGGTGGAAAAGGCGCAAAAGAAGGAAAAGGACAAAAAAAATAGAAAAAAGGAAAAAGATAAGGTCGAAAAAAACGAAAATGAGGAAAAAAAAGAAGAGGAGGAAAGAAAGGCAAAGGAAGAAAAACAGGAAGGGAAAAGGAGGAAAAAAAGGGAAAGAAAAAGCAAAGGCAAAAAACAAGGAAAAGAACGAAAATAAGGATAAGAAGGATAAAAAAGGAATAGGAAGAAAACAAGAAAAAAGAAGAAAGAAAGGAAAAGAAACAAAGGAAAAAAGAATAAGAAAAGGGTCGAAAAAAAGAAAAGGAAGACAAAGGAAAAAGAGAGAGACAAGGAGAAGGAAAAGGAATAGAAAAAAGAAAAGAAAGTAAGAAGAAACACCAAGAAAAGGAGGAAAAAGAACAAGTAGAAAAAGAGGAGGAAGAGAAGGTAGATAATAAAACAGGAGATAACAGTGCTAGTGGTAGTGGTGGTAGAAGTGGTAGTGGTGGTGGTAGTGGCAGTAGTAATGGTGGTAGAGGTAGTGGCAGTAGTAATGCTAGTGGAAGTGTTAGTGGTAATGGCAGTAATAATGGTAGTGGCAGTGGAAGTGGCTATATTAGTAATGGTAGTGATAGTAGTAGTGGTAGTGGAAGTGACAATAGTAATGGTAGAGCTAGTGGCAGTGGAAGTGGTAGTATTAGTGGTAGCAGAAGTGAGAGTAGTAATGGTAGCGGCAGTGTTGTGATAGTGGTAGCATTAGCAGTGGTAGTAGTTATAGTAGAAGTAGTGGTAGTAGTAATTATAGTAGTAGTTTTGGTACGAATGGTACTGGTAGTAGTAGCAGTAGTAGTAGTAGTAGTAGTGGTGGTGGTGGTGATAGCAGTAGCTTAGAGAGTAGTATCGGCAGTAGTAGCTTTGGAAGTAGTAGTAGTAGTGGTTTGGAAAGTAGTAGTGATGAAAGTAGTATAGTAATAGTGACGAAAGTAGTAATAGTAGTGATGAAGTAAGTAGTAGTAGTAGTAGTGATGAAAGTAGTAGTAGTAGTGATGAAAGTAGTAGTAGTGATGAAAGTAGTAGTAGTAGTGATGAAACTAGTAGTAAAGGTAGTTATGGTAGTAGTATTAGTAATGGTAGCAGTAGTAGTAGTTATGGTAGTGGTAGCAGTAGTAGTTATGGTAGTGTAAGTAGTAGTAGTTATAGTAGTAGTAGTTTAAGTAGTGATAGTTTAAGTAGTGGTAGTTTAAGTGGTAGCAGTTCAAGTAGTGGTAGTGGTGGTGGTGGTTGGTTGTTGAAGTCATCAAGGGTAGTCATGAGTCTCCTGGCTGGTGACGAGGCGTGAGCGACAGACAGTGAAGGACGCGGATTGGCGGGAATAATCATCCAGGCTTCTCCTATCTTGAACACTGACCCACGACGTTTGCCTCGCCTCAGCAGGTGAATATTGGATGGCTCGTGCTAACAGCCAATTCAAACAAGTGTCCAGCCTAGAGATGTGCTGGCGGGACACTGGCCGCGTCTCCACCACAGTATGGAAACCGTCCCGCCCCCTGCTGGCACGTATACCTTCGTCCCTGCCTCCAGCACCCTCAGGAGTCGACTGGGTTCATGCCTACTTTGTATTACATCTGCACTGACAAGCTGATTACCCTCCTGTTGACTGAGGGACTTGGCAGCGACTTATGTGTAAGTCGTCAGTTGTGACTTATCTCCAATACGCAGATGAGTGTGATGCAGCGCCTTCCTGACTGCAGCGGCCGCTTTCACCAGAGTGGCACGTCGCACGCCACGTGGCACGCCATTTGAAAATGAACATCCGGAAATATATGAAACCTTTCACACAGAAGTAGCGTGACACGTCGCATGTGCCACGTGCGACCTGCGTGCCACCCCGGGATTGGACTTGCCCGTTATTTTTTTTAACGTGCGACGTGCCACCTCGCAGTGTTGTCAAATTCAATGGCATTTTTACACCTAAATTGATTAATAACCAAGATAAAGTTATTAACATTAAATACAAATTTCATAATTTTTTTTTTAATATTAAGAAACTCTTTGGATATGGTTTACATTTTTTTCAATCACAATATGGCTGCCAGCTTGGATTTTCAAAATGGTGGCCATTTTCGCATGGATTTCACGATATCTCTGCTTCTAATGGTGGTAGATATCTGATCTTGGTTTCTAAATATACATTTTCAATGGCGAGGAATATAATGGAACAATGTTTTTGCAATAAATCATTATACTTAATCAAGAAAATGTTCAAAAAGTATTCTCGGCACAGTAATAGTACATATTTAATTAATTGTGACTCAATCTCATCATCAGAATCACAGTAGTTGTACACAGCATCATCGTCATTGTCACACTGTGCGCTGCACAAACACATATATGTGCAAGGTAAGGCCTTGGACTTGCACTAGCAGCGCTGGGACGAGCAGTCTTTTTTGCAATGACATCTCACCATCTCCAGAATGGCCTTCGGTGCTGGGGGAAGGCAGGCTTGTGGTCGTTGGTTTTAGCTGGTCATCATCACCCTTGTGATGCCCATTCTGAAGCGGGTCCAGCAGATCCTGATGGGGAAGAGAAGCCTGACCCCAGATTCGTGCTTGCACATGTGTCCTCATAATGTGCTGCTTCAAGGCACCCATTGTAGGTGGCAGCTTGTCACTTTCTGCCATGTACTTGCAGAATAGGTGCCAGCGTAGAGAATACGAGCATAAGTATAATGATTAATTGCAAAAACACTGTTCCATTATATTCCTCGCCCTTGAAAATGTATATTTAGACACCAAGATCAGATGTCTACCACCATTAGAAGCAGAGATATCGTGAAATCCATGCGAAAATGGCCGCCATTTTGAAAATCCAAGCTGGCCGCCATATTGTGATTGAAAAAAATGTAAACATTGATTTCCTGGTTCAGTAAGTCCTAAGCTTCATGAAAATGTATAGTTTTGCAAATCTCCAAAAAATTCCAACGAAAGGCTTTTTTTGTACATTGGGAACTGGACTAAATGGATAATTATATAAAAATAAAGAAATTAAGACGCAGTGTCAGAATTAAACACGTCCATTGCAGAACTGTCAAAAGATTAGGAGACGCGGCTCATTAATGACACTTCCTGTCAGCATTCCTGTCAAGACTGTGAGCCCGTCGTTGTGACTACCTCGCCTTCCTACTCTTATGTTTTTCTGTTACGACTGCCCGTATTAATTAGTAAATGCAGCGAATGTAATCATATCTGTCATCATTATTTAGTTTATATATTACTTTTTCACTCAGTAGTCGTGTTTTTTTCCCTTAATTTATGAATTCAACATTCTTTACATTCATTTTTCTATTGGTTCATTCAATATCCTTCGTTTTTCTTTTTATCGATATCGGATAATGAAGCTTGTTATTAATATCGTAGATAACACTAAAGTCGCCAGGACAACGTTTTTTTCTATTTACAGACGTCTGGTGGCGTTAATACTTACATTTCTACATCCATGATTTCAGGAAAGTTAGAAGGGGCTATCTGGAGAGTCTGTGTCATTTTGTGTCTTCATCTGTCATATTATGGCTATAAATGAACAAATTACAAAATATCAACCGAGTGGCGACCAACACTAAGGCCTCTTTCACACGAGGCCACTGGTGTCCGGCACCGGTGACCGCCACTGGTTACCTTGTGCAAATAGCGCCGTGACACTAGTGGCTCATCGACACACTGCTCCTTGTCAGTCGGAAGAATGGCGTCAAACGAAGAGCTCCTTCTCGTTGCCTTGCTGGTTAAAAAGAAAGCGAAGAGACGCTCTCTCGAGAGGAAAATGCATGTGCATCAGATGTTATCATCGCGAATGGACAGAGGACTGCATAATAAGTTTTTTAATTATTTGTGTGCTGATGAGAAGTAGTTTTTCAACTTCTTTCGGATGAGCAAACCATCATTTGAAGAACTTCTCAGCCACATCAGGAGAGATATCACGGGGACTAGCACTAACATGAGAAAATGCATTACACCAGAGGAGAAGTGGCGGTAACTGGTGGCGCCATATGGAAGCTACCATTGGAAACAATGCTTTACAGCGAGTGACGGCAACTGCGAGTGACGGACGCTAGTTGCGGGAGTGATAAGATCGCCAGCTAGTGTTTATGTTCTGAGTGTCCTCTCGCCGTCAAAAAAACCGTCTCGCCGTCTCTCGAAAAAAAAACGAGTAGCGAAATTTGAAACCGTATATACTTGCAGATACCAAGCATAAAACAACACTGAAACAGGGACAGCCATGATATAAACTACTGTGTATCGTCTTCAGTGGCACACACAAATCAGTCTTGATGCTATAATTCGTAATATATGGCGCATGGCAACATTAGTGCACCGTGGCGACTATAGTGTTATCTACGATATCTACGGTAATTCACAACCGAGAAGTCCCGGGTTCGATCCCCGGGCGGAGCGGAAACAGTTGGGCTGTTTCCTTAAAACCCGAGCCCCTGTCCACCCAGCAGTGATTGGGTACCGGGTGTTAGCCGGGGGTTTGTAACCCGCCTCCCGGGGTGCTGGCTTCGGCCAACACTATAAGCACTAGCAGACAGCTCTCTAGGGGTAGTTTGTGAGAGAGCTGTCTGGTTACAGCGGAGATCCATCTCAGCTGCGTCGATACGACGAAATTATTCAAACATCAAACATGAACATCTACGGTAGCCTACCTTGAGTCACTACCTAATGCACTGAGTGAGTGAAGCTATTCATGTGCGCTGCATATGAGACTAACTACATTCAGAGTTTTATGTGTTGATGGAATTATGGATGCTGAGACTACCCATACATTCCACTATAATCTAATTATTAATGTTAGAAAATGGATGATGATGTTTACCGGTAGAGTATCGTAGCTACCGGTAGGTGGTACCTGTCTTGATTTCACACAGTTTAAAATTACGAGTGAAATATAGTAAACTTGATGTTTTCTTGTAATTTTTTTTCGTTCTTTCAATAACTTAGAATCTCAGTTACTATCTAATTCTTAGAATTAGAATAACTTTTTATCTAAGTCTTAAGCCCCGTCCACACTACCACTCACCACCGTCGGCACTTCCCGTCGATCGAGTGTTCGTCACTCAAAAGTGGCAGTGTGGACACGATGCCGACGAGCAAAATGTAACCGTCGGCATTGCCCGCCAATATTCAGCAGGTTTAATATTGGGCGGGCATGCCCGTCACTCACGGGTCAGCGCCGAACACAGCAGCATGCAACTATGTACCGTATACCATCAGAACCAAGTATGTTAGCTGATTACGAATATGTGATCAAAAATTAAATGGGAGAAATAGTTGAGAAATTGCAGCGAGTTGAAGACAAAAAAGTGAGAAAAAGTTTATACACCATTTCTTTTTGCTATATTTTTTAGTAGAACACACAAAAAAGTTTTCGTATATTTTTCTTGCTTATGATATGCAGAAATTTGTCATGAAGATGAGAGTTGGGTCAGTTTTTCTAAACCTCCTGTGGTTATTTCATAATCTCGGCTGAGAGTACACGATATGCAGAAAACATGACTCTCACTTTGAAATCAGGAAGCGCACTGACCGCCGAGCAAAACCGTTTGTGTGGACACAACACTGGCATCGGCGAGCGACGACGGCAAGCACCGACGGTGGTGAGTGGTAGTGTGGACGGGGCTTTAGATACTAATAGATAGCAGTCGTGGGCGTTGCGATAAGTAAAGCGATAATGCGATAAAGCGATAATATCGCTTTAACCGAAAATTTACCGCTTATCGTTTATCGCAAGACCGGAAAAACTTATCGCTTATATTTATCGCTTTCAAATTTCCCGCGATAAATCCAGCGATAAAGTAGAAGACGAAAAACCGTTACGGCGGGAGGTTACAGGCTCATTGTTACGCGGCAAACAGATGCGGCCAGGCTCCTGGCGGCCCGCGCTTCTGTTGTCAGTTTCTTTGAATAGCAGCCCCCCAAACTGGACGCATCTGATCTCAGCTCTGTGTTTCATTGTGCTACCAGCGATCCAAAGCTTCTTTGTGTGTTATAACTTATATATACTTAATTCTTATTGTATATTGCTATCTTAACTAAATATCTAATTAATATATATTAGTTTTATATATTTTTTGCGTTTTGAGGTGCGCCTCGCGCGTGCCTCCCGTTCGTACGAACGTCGCGTGATTTTGTGTTTTAACTTTTCCTTTTCAGGAAATCGTTTAGGTTTTTGCGTTTTATATTGCGTTATTAATTAGTGTCGCGGCGGGCGCGCTTCATTGTTCGAGAATAGTGAATTTAGTGATTAGTGAGTGTCAAGATGTCAGGCAAGAGGACAGTGGAGGACTTTTTCCGCGTGGAGGCCAGCAGCAGTGATGTGACTCAGGAAAGGGAGCGGAACATTTCCGGGAGTTCGGGATCTGTGGACATTCCCACCATCTCCCGCTCGAGCTCCCTCATGTCCCTGGGCAGTGAGCCAGAGGACAGCCGCCCTGGCACCCAGGCCAGTGACCAGGTAGACGTTGTGATTGCGGGTGGCTGCAGTATTTCGAGCCAGGAGCTGCAGACCATCAAAGACAAGATGGCCGCTCTGACAAACTATTACAAGTTGTCCCACGTGATCAAGTCTAAGAACGCACCAGACACTTCTTCCAAGGTCCTGGGAAAGACAATCAAGGTCTACAACTTGAAGGCCAAGTGCCAAAAGTGCTTAGCGGAGGTGTCTTTCTGGAACAACACCACTGGCAACCTGGTCTCGCACTATAAGACCAAGGTACTATTTAAAACTATTCAGTTTTCAAATGGCTAGATAACAAAATGAGCTCATAGCCAAGCTATTAGTTTCATGTAAATTAAAGCACTCTTATTCTTTCAGCACACTCATGACTTATCTGAGCTGAAGGCAGCCATCAGCAGGACCAGCAGGCGCGGCCTCAAGCACCCAAGTGGAGATGACCAGCCGCAGCGCCACCAGCTCTCCTTAAAGGAATATTTTGGCCAGGCAACAAGATTTACACAGGTAAAGATTTTTTATAAAAAAAAAGTCTGCGATAAATTTTTTGCCAAAGCTATAATAATAATGCGCTAAATTTATAATTTATCGCATTATTAAAATTTATAATTTTATTTGATAAGTTGAAAATTTTACTTAAAATTCTGTTAATTGCTACACTTGTTACAAAATGTTATAGACATGGTAACTTTTAATTTTTTCCTTTGTGGTGCAGGATAAGGGTAAGGAGGCAATGACCAAGTGGTTCGCGAGGTGCCTCATCCCCCTCAGCATCACAGACCACCCAGCCACCAGGGAGATGTTCCAAGTCTTCCAGCCTGAGTTCAGGGTGCCCAGCCGCCGCACCCTGACTCGCGACATCAAGGCCATGGGGGAGGAGGCAAGAGAGGAGATAAAGAGCATTCTCAAGGACCTGCCGCATGTTGCGACAACAGCGGACAGCTGGACGGCACACAACAGGTAAAGCATTTAAAAAATTCTTAAAATGTAGGAATTATATGTTAATAATTGTTGTATGTCTATGTAATCTGATTAAAAGACATACATTACATACATACAAACATATATGCAGGTCCTTCATTGGGTCGACAGTCCACTGGATCGACCCCACTGACCTGTCCAGGAAGATGGCCACCCTGGCGATCAAGGAGATCAAGGTGAGTCAAATTTAGAACATAAAAGTTGAGACTTGCATCAGAACTAATTTTAATAAAATATACTTTATTATATTATTAAACACATTCAAATAAGAAAAACTAAATATAATAAATATTAATTTATATTTATTATATGAAGCATCTCCCACTTTAATTCATTTAATTAATATAATAAACTTGAATGTTAATGGTACTATATGTTATTAAGTTGTCTTATAATCTATCAGGTTAGCCAGACCAAGGGCATCATCGCCACCAAGCTGGACCAGGTCAACCGCGCCTTCAACATCTCGCGGAAGGTTGTCCTCACCACCACGGACAACGGGGCGAACTACGTCGCGGCCTTCAGCAACTATGGCTCAGGGATTGGCGAGGCAGAGGAGGACGCCACAAACCCTGACGTCGAGGAGGTGATCAACAGCCCAGAGGACCAGGAGGAGCAGGAGAGTGAGGGCCTTGACATCATCAGCGTCACCATGGCCCTTGCTGCAGCAGCTGCAGTGCAGGACTCACCCAGGCTGCCCAAGCATCAAAGATGCAGGCAAGTAAAAGCAAAGTTTATTTAAAGATTTAAGATTGTCATGCTAACTAACAAACAGTTGAAATGTATTTTTGTTTTTTAAATTACTAAAACTTCTTTTATTTCAGCGCGCACACTGTCAACTTGCTGGCGTCCATAGATGTCTCCCAAGTTCACCACTGGAACTATGGGAGGGCCGCCGCCCCCTTCAAGAAGACCCTAGCCAGGGCCCAGGGCCTGTGGAACCTACAGAACAGGTCCTCCACATCAGCCAACACCATCAAGCAAGTGGTAGGGAGAAAGCTTCCAACACCTGTGGTCACAAGGTGAGCCAAAAGACATTTTTGTTAAAATAATTTTAAATATTTTGATAAATTAATTTTAAATATTTTATACTTTTATTTAAATATTTTTACAAGTAACAAGACAAAACTATTTCTTGGTCTGTTTGTTTTCTTTTTGTCCTTGTCCTTCATGTTGCTCACTTTGCCCAACAGGTGGAACTCACTGTATGACGCCTGCAGTGTGCTGCTGCAGCGCGTCATGGACGACGACGCCCGCCTGGAAGCAGTGAACGAGGTTTTGAGGAATGAGGGTTGCACCAACAGGAACAGGACCTCCTACTATGGCTTCGATGACCAGGACAAGCAGGTAAAGTCGCAAAGCAGTTAGATGCGAACTTTTATCTTTTTTTTAGATACAGTTCTGTTGTTGCTTTAAGCTTTAGCATTACCATTTTTGCCTTTTTTGACACTTTGTTTTGCCATCAGGTACTGCAGGAGTACTGCAAGGTCATGAAGCCACTCGCCAACTGCCTGGACCGCCTACAGACTGAGGAGAACGCATACCTGGGAGTATTGCTGCCCACCCTCACCCTCATGAGAGTGGCGCTGGAGCGCATGGAGGAAGCTCGAGGGGACCAGGCCCTCACCTACGCCAAGCCCTTGGTGCGCGCCCTCCTGCGACAGGAGGGCAACAAGGGAGGATTTAACAACAGGTACAAACAACCTAACCTATGACATTAAAAAAGAAAAATAATTCTTTGTTTAATTTTTGCGGCGCTAAAAGTTTAACCTTTTAACCAAACTATAACTATTACTTTGCTTTACAGGTTCAGCGCCATGTTCAAAGACCTGGACCTGCTGATGGCATCTGCCCTGCACCCCAACTATGGCATGACCACATTCAACTCTGTGGCCCCCAACATGAAGGAAGAAATCTTCCAGAGGATTGTGAAGGAGATGAAGGCGCTCATCAGGCAAGAGACAGAAGAGAGAGACAACAGCCAGGACATGGAGGCAATGGAGGAGCATGAGGAGGTCAGCGCCGACCCATTTGCAGAGCTGTGTGACACAACCCAGGCTGACCAGGAGGACGACCTGGAAGAGGACATCAAGAAGGAGCTGCTGGCTTGGAAGAGGAGCAAGGAGGTAATAAGACTATTGTGCTTAAAACTTATTGCTTTGTTCTTACATACTAGCAAATGTAATGTTGCGATAAAATGTTGCGATAATTGCGCTAACAAATGTAATATTGCGATAATATAAATTAAATATTTGTAATTGTTGCAGGCAACACTGAAGAAGTCGCACTTCCCAGCAAAGTATAGGGACCAGTGGGTGACCCTCTTCATCAAGTACAACACTGGGATCCCAAGCTCAGCAGCAGTGGAGCGATTATTCAGCACAGCTGGGGACGTCCTGAGGCCAAAGAGGGCGTGCCTCAGTGAGGACAACTTTGAGTACCTGGTGTTTCTGAAGGGAAACCTCCACCTCCTCAAGCAGAAGTTCAAGGTGCCAAGGGGGGTGGATGAGGAGGATGAGATGTTTTAAATTGTTGTATTTGTGTTTGTGATGTTGTGCTGTGATAGTTTTGTTAATTTGTCTTCATTAAATGTTGTTATAAAGTAATAAAATGTTAATTTCGGGTCCTTTAGTCTTTTATTAAGTAATATATGGTGTTTTAAGTGTAAAAAAGAGGTTTTTAAATGCATAAGTAGCAAAAATAGAGTATTTTTGGATTTATCGCAGGATTTATCGCTTATCGCTTTAAGGTATTTTGGAAATTTATCGCTTTATCGTTATAGGACAGCGGAAAAATGTATCGCTTTATCGTTATCGCTTTATCGCAAAATTTATCGCTGCCCACCACTGATAGATAGTAGAGTCCATATCAGTAGAATAGATAGTGAAGTCTACCATAAAAAAAAGAAGCCACTGTCATAGAGAACGATACTAAAATAGAGTTGTAGAAAATGAATGCCTTATAGGGAAAACAGATAAATTTACGCCCTATTCCTCTCATGTTATACATAATAATAATTCATATCCTTACCCTTCCACTTACCATGGTCCACCACAACCATCTTCACTACTTACCCTCAGTCCACCACTATCACCTACACAATGTGACCACGGTCTACCACTACTACCTCCACCACTACGTACGTAGTCCACCACAACCACTTCAGTTGGCTACGTATCATAATTTCCATCGTATTCTTATGGGAGAGAGAGAGAGAATATTTTGTGGTTTGCTTTACTAATATAATCTAACATCTAAGCAATAACATGAATTTTACTGTTTTATCCAACTCTCTGTGCTTTTGATCAAGGTCTCCCAGCTACATGGATCTGAAGAGCCCCTCTTCTTAATCGATTAGGAAATCAAATATTAATGCCTGGGCAGTAATTTATTTTATTATATACAGCTGGTGGTTACTAAACATGGGCGAGTAACAACAAAGAAAAAATAGCATACCTACATATGCAAGAAAAAGTCCGCGAGGTATATAACCATAAATAATAATCATAAGGATCTGATATAAAGGTTCACCACTGCGAGGTAGACGGGTTCATACTGACTCCTGAATATATCTGCTTGTCTAGAGAAAAATAAATAATACGGATAATCTAAGACGTTTACCTTGTGAATTTCCCCCCGGACAGCATAGATACGCTTGTCAGTATTCACCTTCCTGTACAAGATTGAAGCGATATTATGTCACTTAAGGTTTTCTTGAATTTTGTTTTCATGGCATATTTTTCCTTTATGTTTTTTCCTTTTTTTTTCAAGCATCTGAGTGACAGGTTTGTATAGGCCGCTGGCTTAACATTGCCTGTTTTGCCGCTTTCCAGTGCTAAGAATTGAGTCCTGCCAATTCTCTCTCTCTCTCTCTCCTCTCTCTCTCTCTCTCTCTCTCTCTCCTCTCCTCTCTCTCTCTTCTTCTCTCCTCTCTTCTCTCTCTCTCTCTCTCTCTCTCTCTCTCTCTCTCTCTCTCTCTCTCTCTCTCTCTCTCTCCTCTCTCTCTCTCTCTCTCTCTCTCTCTCTCTCTCTCTCTCTCCTCTCTCTCTCTCTCTCTCTCCTCTCTCTCTCTCTCTCTCTCTCTCCTCCTCTCTCTCCCCCTCATCTCTCTCTCCTCTCTCTCTTCTCTTCTCCTCTCCTCTCTCTCTCCCTCTCTCTCTCTCTCTCTCTCTCTCTCTCTCTCTCTCTCTCTCTCTCTCTCTCTCTCTCTCTCTCTCTCTCTCTCTCTCTCTCTCTCTCTCTCTCTCTCTCTCTCTCTCTCTCTCTCTCTCTCTCTCTCTCTCTCTCTCTCTCTCTCTCTCTCTCTCTCTCTCTCCTCTCTCTCTCCTCTCTCTCTCTCTCTCTCTCTCTCTCTCTCTCTCTCTCTCTCGTTCGGTAATTTTACTGTTCCACTGAAGGCTATATTTGGAGTTGTTTGTTTTACATAACTTTAATTCATTTATATATTTGTATAGTGCATTGCCATCTTAGTACTAATGAGAATCTTAATGTATGAGTGTAGGACGTTTTTTTGTTTATTATTATTATTATTATTATTATTGTTATTATTGCTATCATCAATATTATCATTGTTATTATTCCCTAGATTTAGAAAGATATAGCATTCAAACCCACATTTTTTTTTTCTCTCTCTCTCTCTCTCTCTCTCTCTCTCTCTCTCTCTCTCTCTCTTCTCTCTCTCTCTCTCTCTCTCTCTCTCTCTCTCTCTCTCTCTCTCTCTCTCTCTCTCTCTCTCTCTCTCTCTCTCTCTCTCTCTCTCTCTCTCTCCCATATCTTTCCCTTTTCCTCCTCTATCTCCTCTTTCCCGACACCATAAAAACCGTTACATCATTAACTTATCTTCTCTATTCCTCCCTCCCTCCACCTTCATGTATCTTTGCTTAATATTCTTTTTCCTTCCATGATTTCCTTTCCTTATGGTTAATCTACAATGCTTTACAGTCTTTTAGATATAATTTAATGACCAAAACGCAGCATATTGTGTATTTCCCTATTTTGAAAATCATGATTATCACTGCCTTCGTTACTAGTTTTTTTTCCCTTTTTATTCTGTCTTTATTCCCCTTGGCTTCTTGCTTGCAGTGTCATGCTGATGCTCCCCTTGGCTTCTTGCTTGCAGTGTCATGCTGATGTTCCCCTTGGCTTCTTGCTTGCAGTGTCATGCTGATGTTTCCCTTGGCTTCTTGCTGGCAGTGTCATGGTGATGTTCCCCTTGGCTTCTTGCTTGCAGTGTCATGCTGATGTTCCCCTTGGCTTCTTGCTTGCAGTGTCATGCTGATGTTTCCCTTCGCTTCTTGCTTGCAGTGTCATGCTGCTGTTCCCCTTGGCTTCTTGCTTGCAGTGTCATGGTGATGTTCCCCTTGGCTTCTTGCTTGCAGTGTCATGGTGATGTTCCCCTTGGCTTCTTGCTTGCAGTGTCATGGTGATGTTCCCCTTGGCTTCTTGCTTGCAGTGTCATGCTGATGTTCCCCTTGGCTTCTTGCTTGCAGTGTCATGCTGATGTTCCCCTTGGCTTCTTGCTTGCAGTGTCATGCTGATGTTCCCCTTGGCTTCTTGCTTGCAGTGTCATGCTGATGTTCCCCTTGGCTTCTTGCTTGCAGTGTCATGCTGATGTTCCCCTTGACTTCTTGCTGGCAGTGTCATGCTGATGTTCCCCTTGGCTTTTTGCTTGCAGTGTCATGCTGATGTTCCCCTTGGCTTCTTGCTTGCAGTGTCATGCTGATGTTCCCCTTGGCTTTTTGCTTGCAGTGTCATGCTGATGTTCCCCTTGGCTTCTTGCTTGCAGTGTCATGCTGATGTTCCCCTTGGCTTCTTGCTTGCAGTGTCATGGTGATGTTCCCCTTGGCTTCTTGCTGGCAGTGTCATGCTGATGTTCCCCTTGGCTTCTTGCTTGCAGTGTCATGGTGATGTTCCCCTTGGCTTCTTGCTTGCAGTGTCATGGTGATGTTCCCCTTGGCTTCTTGCTGGCAGTGTCATGCTGATGTTCCCCTTGGCTTCTTGCTTGCAGTGTCATGGTGATGTTCCCCTTGGCTTCTTGCTGGCAGTGTCATGCTGATGTTTCCCTTGGCTTCTTGCTGGCAGTGTCATGCTGATGTTCCCCTTGACTTCTTGCTGGCAGTGTCATGCTGATGTTCCCCTTGGCTTCTTGCTGGCAGTGTCATGCTGATGTTCCCCTTGGCTTCTTGCTGGCAGTGTCATGCTGATGTTCTCGGTCCAGTATAATTTACACTTTCATAATTCATCGTGTTTAATTTTTTGTTTTTGTTTTTCATGCTTTCGTGCAGGTATGAACCCACCTCCTTTTTTTGTCTTCAGTTTGTCTGACGTTTATAATTCATTTGCCCCTCTGCCTACACTATGCACTCACTCACCTAGAACAACTGCTTTCTATGAGAACCTTTTATTTTTTATTGAATTTCGAATAACTTTACGCATTAAATTTTGTTCTTCCTTCTGTGGCAATATTCGAGCATTTTTTATAATTGCCTGACGAATATTTATTATATATGTTTAACCATGTATAAACAGACTAGACGCACAGTTACACATTACTTTTCTTTATTAACTAAATACGGTTTCCACTTTTCTATCTGTAAACACAAGATATAGCATACTTTTCTCCCAACAAACTCAAGATACTTTCCTCCCTCACTACTCTCCTGCCTCCACACGAAATAACCTCAACTGTACACGTGTTTTTATTTCCTTCAGGACGACCTTTGAGGGCACGAAGGATTCTGGCGAGTGTGCAGGAGTGTTGGGGGGCGTGGTGAGGGAAGTCCCAGGTCGTGGGTCGTTTGGGGTTAGGTGGAGGGGGAGGGGAAGGGCAGATGGAGGTGCATGGGGCGCAGCGGGAAGGGGTAGGGCATTGGAGGGTCGGGCAGGGCAGGGTAAAAGAGAGAGACAAAGTGGCTGTGTGGGCAATGAAAGGAACATGTGGTGAGGGCAGCGGAATGTTGCAGGATTACCGTTGAAACAAGAAAATAAAATGGAAAATGTAGGAGAAAGTGAAGAACTCGGAAAAGAAAGATTGGGAAAAAGTAACGTATGACTGATTAGCGATAGAGACATGGAAGTAGATGAGAGGGGAGAAATGCATAAGAAGAAATGAAATATGCTAGAATTGGTACAGAAGGGAGAAGGAAATGAGGGAAAGTCTGATATTAGCATCACGCTCTTTCCTGCTCTCATCTGTACCTGCTTGTCATGATGAAGCAATGCGTATTTATGGCTTATTCGGGTTTGAGAGGAGAGAGAGAGAGAGAGAGAGAGAGAGAGAGACACACACACACAAGGAAATACAGAGACAGGGAGTGAGGTGGAGGGACGTGTGTACACAAGGCATAATACATGTTTGGTTCTGGGACGCCGCTGTTTCCATAAGCCACACGCGCCCTCTCTCTCCCACGCCACGCCTGGGCTGCGGGAGAACTTCATTAAGGTCGCCTCACGGAAGACAACGCGACTAACACGACCAACACGAGGCTCGCCGCATAATGAGAGGCATAAGGGTCAGGGTGGGGAGGAGGAGGGTCTGTGTGGCCGCCTCTTAATTTACGTAAAAGTTGAGGTATCGTGGAGGGTGTGGAAGGTGTAGGTAGGATTTAGGAAAAGAAAACAATATAGCTGCGGTTTTGGGATGGGTGAGAAGAGAGAGAGGAGAGAGTTACAGAGCATGAGGAGGAGGAAAGTACGAGGTGGAAGGCAGGTAGAAGGGCGTGACCAAGAGTTTGGGGTGGCGTGCGCTTTGGGTCAAGGGGGCGTCGCGGTGTTTTTGCTAAGGAGAACATGCAGGGAAGGAATGAAAGATGGTGACCAATGTGATACCCAAGGAAATGAATGTTTACGAGATACTGAAAGCAGATAAACGTGTCCTTGTTCTGGTGCTTTAGAGAAGAACAGTTTTTTTCTCTCTTTTTTTTTTTTGCTGTACGTGAGTAAAGTAATTTGCATGCAGAAAGAAGGGTTTGAATTTCACCATGTAGAAAAATATTCATGAAAGTCAAATTTGTCTGGAAAAAAATAAGGAATAATATTGTACGAAAGGACCAGTGGTTAAGTTAACAAATACGAGCGTAAGTTTGTGTAAACCAGACACTAGTAAGGAGGAAAGGATGAACACTTAAATTAACGCGAACTTTGAAAAGAGAGAAAAATAAAAAATACAAATACAACGAGGCAAGGAAAAATGAGAGAGAGAGAGAGAGAGAGAGAGAGAGAGAGAGAGAGAGAGAGAGAGAGAGAGAGAGAGAGAGAGAGAGAGAGAGAGAGAGAGAGAGAGAGAGAGAGAGAGAATATGCGGAGGTCAGTGGAGATCGAAAGGTGTGGAGGGTAGGCAAGGAAAGCCGACGAAGGAGGAGCTAGCTATACATTAGTGCCTCGTGGTGGACAGCGACAGGAGGATAAAGCCCCTATCTCACATACACGATTTAAGAAATTGCGAACATGATTTAAGAAAAGTTGAAAAATCGTGTTGATTCGTGCTCGACCTTGTGGTTTATGCAAATTTATTTAACCAAACACGATCCTCATACGACCAAACACGACCCTCATACGACCTTCATACGACTGAACACGACACTCATACGACCGTCATAAGATATTCATACGATACAACACGATTTAACCTCATTTAACACGACCCCAATACGACTGTCATACGACCAAACACAACTGTCATACGACGCCCATTCGACTTAACACGAATCAACACGACCGCCATACGATTAAACACGAATCATTACGATGTCCATACGACTACAAAAATAAAACACGATCTCCATACGACTGAGCAAGACCTTCATACGACATATTTTTTTATATTTTGGTCACGTGGGTCATCTATCTATAATAATATAAGCAAAAGTGTGTGTGTATGTCTGTGTGTGTGTGTGCTATAGGTTCCGCCCCCCGTGGCGCAATCCCATCATATGGCACAGTTTGGAACCAGGTTGACCAGGGGAAGGTTTTAAGGCCATTTTGGGGATGATCCGATCACTTTTTTTTTTATTTTTTTTAGCAGCCTATTAGCGAGAATTGTGAAAAAAAGTAGGTTTCTTCCGGTCGTATGACAAACGTATGGATTTCGTGTTCAGGCGTATGGGAGTCGTATGAAAGGCGTATGGAAGTCGTGTTGAATCGTGTTTAAACGTATGAAGGTCGTATGAGTTTCTTCCCACGCTCCCCAACACGACTGAACGCGACTGAACACGATCTTCATACGACTGAACACGATCTTCATACGATTGAACACGACTGTCTTACGACCTTCATACGACCTTCATACGACTGAACACGACTTTTCAGTTCGGCTTAAATCGTGTTATAAATTTTTGCATTGCAAAAATTTATAACACGATTTAAGCCGAGCTGCGACGTCCACACGACCGCGCGCGACCGACCACGACTTAACACGAATGAACACGAATGAGTGCGCGACCTTCATACGTTCTAACACGATTTAAGGAAAAACGTTAAATCGTGTTCATTCGTGTTCAGATTCGTGAATGTGAGATAGGGGCTTAACCTTCCTTATGCAGCGATGTGAACCAGGATGCTGTTGTGGCATCTCTCCGACAGTCCTCTCAGCCCTCAGCCCCGCTCTCCTTCCTTCCTCTGGACGCGGACACGGCACAGAGGGACGGAGACAAGCGTGGGAGTCGACTGGGGCATCCGCCACGCTGCCCCTTGTGATCCTCGCCTCCTCCCCCAGCCGTGAACTGCCGTTTTGGTAATTTTGCTTGATGTGTCTTGTAGGCCTTATCGCGCCAGCTGAGTCCTCCACGCCTGCCCTGTGCGGCGTGCTAACGTATGCAGTCGTGGGTAGATTGTGTCGCGGGGGATGTATCAAGGACTGTCTTGGATTTATCACCTTGAATGTATAGCGAATTATGGCGATAAGTTTGGGGCATCCTCTTTGTTTGTTGTTGTTGTTGGTGGTGGTGGTGGTAGTCGTGGTTATCCGTATCTTGAATAGCAGAGAGAGGAAGGAGTAAGTGTGTTAGATCGCATCAACGATACTGTATGCAGTTTTGTAAAGGCTGCGGTGGTGGAGATATTACTTATATCGTTGGCCATCAGTTCCATCACCTGTGCATCGCCCCGTCTATAATTAACATAGTGATTACGGTGGAGCAATGAAAGAGGGGTTTTGAGACCACGAATAAGTATGGTGGTTACCGCGGCTGCCTTATTTGGCGAAGGTGGAGAGGGAGGATGTCTTTATACGGCCGGCCTCTCGCTGCCCCGGTTGTGTCTTCACCTCTTTGCCGGAATGAAGTTGTCAGGGCTTGTTGCTCGCTCGCACACGTGGTCGAGGCGTCCTTTTCTGTCTTGTGTATTCCGTTTTGGGCACTGGGCGGCATCTGCACCCACTCACATGTGACAGTACCCAACCATGTTAAAAAATATTTAAAAAAATGTTTCTTCAGATAATTCCAATAAGTTTTGGTTATGATTTCTGTTCACTTTTGTGGGAAGAGAAAAAGCAGACAGTTAAATGCGTGAATATGTTCAGGACTTCAACCGGTTATTTTCACGTTTTCTTCGACTTTTATAATCTCGCAGGTGCTGTTGAAGCGCCTCTCATATAACACCTGTGCGTTTGCTTATAGCAACGCTCACACTTTACTTTTTTTTTCTCCCCTCGCTGCTCCCCATCTTTACCTGCTAGCGTCCACCCCCCGCCACATTTGCCAATATCATCCCGCAGCCACAGACTATAGTATCATTCTGCAACCACACCTGCCGAAGTAATTATCCAAGCACATACAACCAGTATCTCCCACCCTTGCTCGCGCATGGAGTGGTCTGCTCAGGCTGCAACATTCCTCTCACACCTACGTTTGTTTCTTGCTACATTTGAGAAAACACGGACGGTAATTTCATCTTTTCGTTGCTCCCGCGGTGCGTCGGGCCTCTGTTTGGACACACTCGCCCTGTTTGTCAGCTCGGCAGTGTTTGCCTTGCCACTCAGGCGACACAGCGTTGCTCCACCGGGAAGAAAAATATTCGGTGTTGGCGGTGCTAATGGTTCTTCTTCTTTCTTAAGAATGTGTACCAGACTCGCTTTTTCAAGAGCTAAGGAAGAGAGGCAGTGTTTAGTGTATTTTAGGGCCTTAATTCCCTTGAGCCTGAGCACCTGTGTTCACCCTATCACAGACCACAAGTCTAGGAGGCAAACTTGACAAATGCACATAAAAACTCCCCCAATATAATTTCTCATATTTAGTTTTTGTTATCCAGATATTCTTTTTTTATTTGGCCATGAGAAACAAAAAGACTCATCCGATGGAATTTCTCACAAGTAATAATGCAGTTGAATTGTTTCTTTGATTTTTTATTCTTCGTCCTCCTTGTCCGCCTTTCCCTCGTGCCCTGCAAGTCTTAGAAATATCACATGCAAACTAGGCCTGTGTGCCTCCCTAATGCGTTGTGAGTGTCTTCGGTGCGCCCTAATGCTGTTTGTGCCTTGGTCTTCTCTTAACGCTAACATTGCATTGCCTCCTTTTGTAAATTCACTCTATCTCACTCACTCCACTCATTGATCTTGTTTGTGTCTTATTCGGACCAAAGCAACCAACTGCCCTAGCTTGTGTGGGACTTTATAATATCCTTTCTGTTTATTATCAATCATATGCATCTGGTAATTTGTAAGTGTAAAGTTTAAAATCAAAAGCTGATAAGAATTATTCCTTGCTTTCATATGCAGTCTTATTACGCTTTTCCTTATGGGGCAAGTCAACATTCTCTCTCTCTCTCTCTCTCTCTCTCTCTCTCTCTCTCTCTCTCTCTCTCTCTCCTCTCTCTCTCTCTCTCTCGTGTGTGCGTGTGCGCGTGTGCGCGTGTGCGCGCGTGTGCGTGCGCGCATGTGCAAGTTTGCTAGTAAATGGATGCATGTGTAAGTGTAGATATATATAATATATATATATATATATATATATATATATATATATATATATATATATATATATATATATATATATATATAATATATATATATATATATATATATATATATAGATATATATATATATATATAGATAGATAGATAGATAGATAGATAGATAGATAGACAAACAGCACTGAGACCATCTTATCGGAATCTTGGTCATGGTATTGGTGTGGGTTGATTCAGGGCAAGTGTGGGTCTGGATCCCTGTGTGGGTCGTGGCCCCGGGCAGGGGTTGTCAGGCTCCTGGTGGAGGTGTACGTGTGGGTCTTGATGTGGACGCATTGGGAGGAAGTTCTGTATTAAAAGGTCACCTTAATTAATGCGTCTCAGTCATCAGTTTGACACTTCATTCTGCTCGCTTGCTTATCCTCTTCAGTACAATATTATTTTTTTTTAAATTTTATAAAGTTTGGTGTCATTTATATTTACCACAAAATCTACCTGCGAATCTTGTCATCATCTGCCGGAAGCACATCGGTCAACCAGATTTTAATTTCTATTTATAGGTCATCATATATGCAAGTCACTACTTCAGCGGATTTGTCAGTGAAACAGTCAGATGACCGGTCAGTCAGTGAATGAGTTACAATAGCCCAGTGGTTCCCAACCTTTTTTCAGTTGTTTCCCCCTTCAACCAGTTCAAATAATCCGGATTTCCCCCTTCATGTGGACAAGGAAAACTTAGCAAAAACATAAAATTTACTTGCTTAATAACACAAGTATATAGACACTTTCCTCTATATCTATATATACTTCAAGAAAAGTCAATAGCCGTATTCTAAAAAAAAAAATTCCTCTATCGACTAAAAGCTAGTAATTTAGATGTCCCACAGGATAAATTTCCCCCTTAGAATCTTGAAATTTCCCCCTAGGGGGAAATTTCCCCCAGGTTGGGAAATGCTGCAATAGCCAGCCACCACCTCACAAGCCTGTCAGTCCCCCTGTCAGTCCAGCCGGTCCATCAGTCAGGCCAATGAATCTGGCAGTCGGGTCAGGGCGCTGCGGTCGGACACGCACGAAATTATTTCCTGTCATATAGTCAGTCAGATATGCAATGGATTAATCAACGATCCGGCTAAGCGACCAGTCAGCTAATTAGTGATTCAGGTGGGCGGGCGGGCGCTGTCTGGCCCAAATAGAGCGTGTTGTGCTTATATTAGGGCCGAGTGTTTGAGTCTCCCTCGGGGCGCCGTTGGGTAAAGTCTGGCCAGGGCCCGGATCCTCACTTACAATTAACATTTACTCTTAAATGTTACTCCTTAGTGTAAAAGTTGGTATTACGGAAATGCATATGCTATTCTCATCCACTTTGAGTGTAGGTATTAACAGATCCCTGGCTATTTTGAGTGTAAGCCCGTTGCTAAGGACGCTTGTTTACAAAACCAAACTACCGAAATGAAAAGAAAATATATTTCTAAGAAAAATGAAGAAATGTATCATTTGAAGATTAAATCATTATTAGATAAACAGTATAAAGCCATAAATAATGTTTAACACGGAAGAATATGTTGAAAATTTGTATAAATCGACGATTATAAAGGTGTTGCCGTGAATGTTTTCACTTTGCAGTCAATACACGGTGTTTCCTGTACAAACGTTGTCATCTGTAAGGTTGTGACGGTGATGTGACGCTGTCATTGTGTGTATTAAATGCTTGTATATAGTGGAGAGAGATGAGTGACATTGTAGCTACAGTGAACAGCCCCTGTCTGAGGAAAGATAGGCAGGGTGCTCTGTGAAATTTGATACGCCGGTTCACGGTATCTCATACACAGTCAGCCGAGTGGCGGGTCATCCCATGGGACGGTTTACGGTCATTTCGCCCACATGTCAGTACGCCCACAAGTAGGCGCCCAATCACCCAAATGTAGAGTTTGTTCGCCCACACTCAAGAGTCAGTTCGCCCACACTAAAGTTGGTTCGCCCACAAGTATTATTCAACAATGGGTAATAACGGAGCAGAGTTTCACGGTCGTTTTCAGAGACACCAACTACTTTTTCTTGGCCTACAATAGGTGCTTGTTCTAATGGGGCTAGTTTTATTTTGCGCAAACAAAAAAAAACAAAAAAAGTGAAACCTAACCTAACCTTATGTTTTAATGAAGCCTAACCTAACCTAACCTAACCTAACCTAACCTAACCTTACAGGTTTTAAAGAAACCTAGCCTAACTTTTAACCACAAAATATACTTTTTTTTGGGGGGGGGGGGGGGGGGTTGCGCAAAATAAAACTAGCACCATTAGAACAAACACCTATTGTAGGCCAAGAAAAAGTAGTTGGTGTCTCTGAAAACGAACGTGAAACTCTCCTCCATTATAACCCAACAATGCACAAATCATGTAGTAAAAACTTTATTAAAACCCAAGAGAAACATACAAAAAATAAAATGTATGACAACTAATGCTATAATTATATTAGTAAAATAAAAAAAACAGTGAAAACTCTTGTAAAATACAAACGACAAATCTTTGGGCAAGCGCTAAGCATTCAGAGAGAGAAGTGACTGTACTTAGAATCTTTGGGCAAGCGCTAAGCATTCAGAGAGAGAAGTGACTGTACTTAGAATCTTTGGGCAAGTGCTAAGCATACAGAGAGAGTGTGACTGAGAACTTATTTGATAATTCTGACTTTGTTAATTTTGGAGTTCTATCTTTTGTAATAAAAAAAGAAAAAGATAGACATAATAATTATACCATGAACCCAACTAACAGCTCGAGCCACTTAGTGAACTTACCACAACCCCCAACCTACATTTGACGCCAACTCTAACTTGGCGTTGCACAGTAAAGGAGTTATCTAATGTGGGCAAAATGACTCCACCGAGTGGGCGAACTGACTTTGGGCGAAACGACCTTTTGGTGTGGGCGAACTGACATGTGGGCGAAATGACCGGATACCCATGGGACCCATGGGACACAGGATCAGAATGGGTTGCCAGCAGCTTTCTGTCTGTTTGACTCCTAAATTGAGGGACAGACAGGATATAGAAACACATGCTCAGCTGCTCTTCATTATTCAAGACATACATACCTCCAGACATCATCATGCATACCTCCCAAGAAGAACCTAAGAAAAGGAAGTCCAATTGGTCTGCCGATGAAACACTCTACATGCTTCAATTAATCTCCGCCAAGAAAATGATCATACGCGGCCGCTACGGCAAAAACGTTACCTCGCAGGATAAGAAGCGAGCTTGGGTTGAAGTCGCCGAGTCTGTGACGAGGTAAGTCATAGTATTTTGAGAGCCAGGAACTTAAATACGAACCATTATATAATGGGGAGGCTAGTTTTGAGGATTTTTGTTTTTACACGATAATTGCATGTTGACAAATACATGTCTTCCAGTATAACATGATTAGTCAGAGCATAGAAGCTTGGTTACAGGATAGGAAGGACAGTAAGTTTGGTAAAACTGTAGGATATTACAATACACCCAATTGAGCAACCGCATATAACTGTGTCCGATAGGAATTTTCGGCGAGTTGTCCTATTTTAGGCTAGATCAATTCATGGATGGGGATGAAAGGTGGATGTAGGTAGTGTTAAGTAACAGGAACTATCACGTGTAGGTCTCACGGCCTTTTGTAACTTTCTTATGTTTTGATTTTTGGCGACAGTTCCAGTTCTTAATCTTGATATTACAGTACCCAAACTATCAATTTTTACACTTGTTTCTACATTAAGGTATTAAATACCAGCAATAAATTGAACAGTTAGGTTAGGTAATGTGGTTAGGTTAACGAAGGTCCACGTTAGGTTAGTCAATGGAACTCTCCCCAAAAATTTCCATGTCGGCGAGAGTTCTCGGTTGGTGTTTCGTCGATAATTCCCATCGGCGACAGTTCCATAAACCCATGGGCATTGATTGCGTGACCTAACCTCGCAGGGGGGTAGGGGGTGTTCAAACGCCCAACCATGCCCCCCTTGTGATATTTTTCATCCACTTCTGTGGAGTAATCAACTTTTTCACGTTGACGAGTATTCCCACTATGGGCGACAGTTTTATTTATAAATCTTGATATTACGGTACACAATATCTACAATTATTCATGTTATACCAGTGTTTCTGCAATCCGGAATTCCTTATCAGCAATAGCTTGCCCAGAGATAGGTTAGGTAACCAAGTTTAGGTAACCAATGCCCAGCCTGCAGCAGGTTAGGTTAGTGAACTAGCGTTGGGTGGTCAGTAAATAGCATAGGTGGAAAATAAATAGCATACTCCAGTGATATTGATAACATCATAACTCATCCTTATATGATTACACTTACAGTGCCAGCAGCACGGGGAATGGACCTCGTAGCACGGAGGACTGTGAGAGACGTTGGTACAACGTCCTCCAAAAATCAAAGACTCACATAGCCAGATATAAGGAGCAGAAGCAGACTGGTAATTATATTTATTCTTAGTGTCTTTTGTGAGATTTTATCTAACATAAATTTTCTGCTGCCAGTATTGTTCTTGCTGCTTTCATATTGCTGTTATGATGCCAATACATAGTCTTAATATCTGTGTACATTTAATTTAATTATTAGCAATTTCTGTCACACTGGATTAAGATGTTTTTGAAGGTGTAAGTTATCAGCGACATAAAAATACAGTAAAGGCCGGTTCCCACTAGCCCGCTTGTACGGCCGCCGCACAACAACAATGAACAACAATGACGTCACAAAAAAGTCGACCGCACCGCCGCCGTACAAAGTTAAACTCAAGTCATCTCTCACGCTCGGCGGTGGCCGCTCGAGCAGAGGTGCAAACTGTGCCCAGTTACCACAAATACCACTCAAGCGGTGATGATGGTGATGTCATTGTTGGGCGGTGTACGGCAACGGCGGCCGTACAGGCGGGGTAATGGGAACCGGCCTTCAACCCTAACTTCTACGGAACTCTACATTATGAAATATTGTTTTAGCAAACTTTTTCTGGCAGTCCGGTATATGCGTACTTTAAAAAATAAGTCGCTAAGTTTGGTAAATGCGTTTGTCGGTGCGGTTGTTTGCCGGCCGAACATGTACACGCCGGTTGGTCGTTGACAGTGGAAAGAAAGCCAAGCGTGTGGTGAGCGCCGATCATTCATTATATGGAAATGTGCGTAAATACCAAATTATCACCTCATAAAACTAACATTTGTTAAATGAAAACATATCGGATCACTCAGCTATAACGTAATCTCATACAACTAACAACGTTTGTTATATGCTAAAAGTTATAATCCCTCGGCTCTAACGTAACCGCATAAAACTAACGTTTGTTATATGCTAAAACTGTGGATCCATCGGATATAACGTCACCTCATAAAACTTATGTTTGTTATATGATAAAAGTGGATCCATCGGATATAACGTAACCTACTTCCCCCAATTTTTTTGTTTAAGCTACTGTTTACTGTACAACAAAAGGTAATCAGCAATAATAAATGAAAGTTTAATTCACAGGTGGTGGTCCTTGCACAACGTCATTGACTGCTATAGACGAGCTGGTCTACGATATTGTCGGCCGCAATTCTACAGTTTTTGTTGGGGTGAAGGAACCCTATGCTTTTGAGAGTTGTCTGGGGCAGCTGAGGAAGCCAGACGCATATGCACCATTGACTGCAAGGTATGTTTCGCAGGGAATTACATTTAATTTATACACATTAAGGGTTTTTTTGGAGGATGTGTGACACACAGGGGTCAAAGACATTACAGTAAAAGAAACTAAATGTTGCCTATTTCTGTGCCTAAGATATTTTTCACCTTAATGATCCTCTCTCCAACTAATCAACATGTATTACTCATGAAAAAAATTTGTGATCCTACATTTGTTTATTTTCAGCTATAATCCTGGTTCTATTGAGGCAGTAGCGCAGGCTGGGATACCAGCGAGCTGCTCCTTAACTGTGGATGCTCAGCATGTAGCACCACTTCAGTGGCACACACCTTTTGCTGCTGCAACATCACCTTACACTGCACCCTCACCTTCTGCTGCTTCACCAACTACCGCTGTTACACCACCTGAGGCTGCTCCACCACCTTACGCTGCTCCATCACCTACTCCTGCCGTGCACTCTGTTGCCGTGCACTCTGTTAACTGTTCCTCTGTGGACTGCAACAAAGCTAACAAAGCTAAGTACGATTATTATAGGGCAGGACTTGAAACACAGGTGTTAATGCAAGAATACTATCGCCGCAAACTTGAAAATTTGGAACAAACTTTGATGAGCTGTGTATGATACAAAAATGTGTATGACCAAAATGATACAAGGGATGCGTAACTTTAGTTATGAGAGGAGATTGAAGTTATTAAAATTACACTCACTCGTGAGACGCAGAGTAAGGGGCGATCTGATATAAATTTTTAAGTGGATAAAGGGATTTAATAAAGGAGAGGTAGGAAAAGTTCTTACGGCTTTTAACCAGGGTAGAACAAGAAGTAACGGATTCAAGCTGGAAAAGCGTAGATTTAGAAAGGAAATAGGGAAAAACTGGTTCACAAATAGGGTGGTGAATGAATGGAATGGTCTCAGTAGACAGGTAGTTAGTGCAGAGTCATTAGGGAGCTTTAAAGAGGAGCTGGATAGGTTCATGGATGGGGATGAAAGGTGGATGTAGGTAGTGTTAGGTGACAGGAACTACCAAGTGTAACCTAACACTTGTACAGTGTAAGGCCTCTTGAAGCTTCCTTATGTTCTTATGTTCTTATGTATGGGGTAGGCAATAAACAACTGTTTGTGTGATTATAATTTGTTTCAATTTTTTCTTTTCACTTCAGTTTCTGTTTAGTAGGTCATGGCGAAGCACTCAAATACACATATTAATATATTTACTGATTTACTACATGATAATGACTTTGAGGCCGTGTGATAAATGCAGTGGTAATGTTGAAGTGAGGTAGTGAGTTAAGCCAGGCTGACCTGAGTGAGTCAGACAAGTCATTTGGAAAAGAGAAAAAATGTTTCCCATGAACAGGTAACTAGTTCTCAATGCAGGTTACAAGAGAATACAAGTGAATATATATGTATATGTCTCATGTTATTGAACATTTCATCCGACATTATTGGAAATGTTGCAATGCTAAATATTGTCTATATGGAAGACCCTGCTCTGGCATATCACTGTTGTTATGTAACTGATAGTCGTTACCATCATCGTTATCACCATCATTTCCATCACCATAGCCATCCTCCTCCTCTGGTACTTGAATGTTCCTTGCTTTGCAAATATTGTGGAGGATAGCACAGCAAGTCACAACTTGGCAGGTTTTCTCTGCGCTGAGCCGAACCTCACTGTGAAGAACGTGGAACCTTCTCTTCAGCTGCCCAATTCCACGTTCCACGCGTGTTGTCCTGTGTGCCATAGGAAGCTTTGATCTCATATGACAGACCTTTGGGTAAGGGCGGGACATCACACAACACACACATCCCATCCGGTTTCTCAAGAGGGACAGTATTTAACTGTTCGCTTTTGGCAGCGAAAAACTTTAGAGGCTTGAACGGGTTTCGAACCTCCTGCTAGATTGTAGGCGAAGATATGATCTAGCCTTACGGGAAGTGAAAAGTGAGTGTGTCATTCACCCACAGTCTTGCCCTGGCGAGCAGAAGTCCCGATCGCCAGCCTTTACCCTCCCAGAAAGAGTTTTGAGCTCATAGAGACCTATTTTTTAGGTTAAGCTGGAAGGAACCTCAAACCATACAAACCCAGCCCCCTTGCTCAAGGGGGACTGTAACCATCCGCATTTGTCATTAAAAATCCCCTTAAGCAAGCGAGAATCAAACGCTCTACCACAGAATGGCCAGACATTCTCTAAGCTACCGACCCACGTAGGCAGTGTGTGTTTGTGTGTGTGGTTGTGTTATTCACCCACCCAGACGCGAGTCGGACTCGCGATCGCCAGCTTCATCGTCCCGGTGTCGTGTGGGCAAGTGTCTGTTTATGAGGGAATGTCTGTTTACTAACAAAAGGCTAAGAAAACGGGTGTTGAGGGGAGTAATTACTAATTTTGACTTGATCAACAAAGGCATGTCCAGGCGGCATATTCTCCACGCGGTCTCCCTTTTCGGCAGACCGCTAGGTTAGGTAAGGTTAGAAAAACGTTAAGTTAGGTTAGGTTTAGGTTTACTTTAATTATAGTAACTTTGTGTGGGAATCACAATGAGGTTATTTTCAAGAAAATCCTGTCAAAATTAGTAGTTATTCCCCTCAACTCCCGTTTTCTTTGCCTTTGTTAGTAAACAGACATTCCCTCATAAACAGACACTTGCCCACACGACACCGGTGCGAGCATGGAGCTCATTATTACCAATCTTTGGGTAATGCTGGGACCTCAACCCCCCCTGCCCCCATCTCCTTGCCCAAGGGAGACAGTAACCGCCCTAATTTGTCAGTGAAAAAACCCCGGGAGCAATGAGGATTCGAACCGGCTAACCACAGAATGGCGCGTCAACGTTCTTATCCACTTGACCATCGTGACGGTGTGTGTGTGTGTGTGTGTGTGTGTGTGTGTGTGTAATAGTGTGTGTGTGTGTGTGCATGTCACACATGGTCATGTGTGCATATGCCGGGGTCAGTGTGTGCATGAACATGCACTGGACACGCGATCACCAGCTGTTGCCCTCCCAGAAAAAGGTTTAGCTCAGGGACCGATCTTTGGTTGTGTGTGTGCGCGCGCGCTCACGCTTCATTAATAAGTAAAAATTGGCTGATATTATATTTGTTTCTATTACTGAAGAAACGAAGAAGAAAAGATAACTGAAAAAATGTACTGAAGAAACGTGACCAGATAACGATGATATTCCAAGCGTGCCACTCTAGTGAGCTGCCACGCCACCATTATGAGCTATGATACAGCAGCGCGTCCTTTTTTTTCAAAGGACATATTTCATGTACAAATGTGTCAGTGTTTCCCCATTAACATATATTCCCCTTCCTCATCTTGCTGCATAGGTAGAAGCAAGAACGTGAAGAGCTTTGCAAATACACCGGTAAAAACTATCTTTCTCACCCAGGATTACCAGACTATAGTTGGCACCTGGCCCAACACATTTGCCGCCGTCATAAGTCGGAACCACAAAATGAAATATTTTGGAACACAACATACCCTGAACTTTGAGAGGTGCACGGTATCGCTCATCTGGAACCCCCAGTTACCACTGATGCGTGTAGTATTACCTGGTGCAGGTGTGCAACTTAGCACCGAGCACGCTGGGCCTTGGTATTAGGTGGCCAATCAGCTTATCTCACCCACCGGGGATCGCTAAGTGATGTCTTCCTCGCACAGTGCAAGAATCCATCGGGGATCAGTGATCGGAGGCCACACATTGGTGAAAAGAAGCATGCAGTCTGGCGATGCCTCTCCTGTTCACCCTTGAATACCTCTCACATAATTATATATTGTACAACAAATATTTGTCCTCACTTCTGAACTAAAATATTTGAAATCGTAAAAAAAATAGTAATCTAAAGATGTCCTTGTGGTCGCGCAGGGTCGCTGTCTGTCCATTATGTATAGCCTGGGATGTACTTTTTGCCAGGGTGAGCAGCTATAATGGCCAATGTGAGAAGTTGTAACCCAGACAACTCTGCTCATCATGGCCGTAACAGAGGCTTGCCAAGAACATATTCTTAAGATAACATGTGGAGGAGTTAATTTCGGTACAATGGGCTGCACAGGGATAAGTTAATGTACTAAGGTATTACGTTACCTTTCCGTATTTTCGAAGTCAAATGAAACAGATGTTAGCACAGAGTAGACGCACATGCCTCATGGTGTTGTGTGAGAGTATGTTGCGTGTTCTCATTTTTACATGTAGTCAAAAACAGCAAACTCTTCAGCTCGCCAAGTGTTTGCCAGGCTTAAAAGTGAAATGTAGCACATCTTCGCTTAAAGTGGGAAAGCTACCCTGTGTGTGTGTGCGTGCGTGCGCGTGCGTGTGCGTGTGTGTGTGTGTGTGTGTGTTACTAGCATATTCCGGAAATCATCCGCAGGCTATGGAATTATCTTTATTTTACTTGAATGGCAGCAATGGGAACTGTGTGGATGTTGAAATAATGATGTAAGCATTTTACTCATTCTAATTTCACTTATTATCTCATGTTGATCGGATATTTTTCAGTATGTTCAATTCTAACAGGAACTACCACGTGTAGGCCTCGCGGCCTCTTGTAGCTTCCTTATTTTCTTATGTTCTTATGTTCTCTGTAAAACTGTTACCCTCAATGGCAGGATATTTTTGTTTGGTGACCGATTGTAGAACTTTTTTCTTGAATCATTGCGGAGAGTGTTCATTTGACGTCTATCAAGGAGTCTATATTTTAGGATAAAACGGAAAGATCAAATGTCTTGGACTTTAAATTTTTGTTCTTCGCCATTTCTTTTATTATTTAGATTTAGGAGCGTTCAATGTCGCTTGGTTTCGTCATAATCCCAAATATGTTAGATATTCTCACAATAATTTTCACGACCAGTATTTTCTCTGACTTTTGATTATTTGTTTATTTTTACCGGCCATTGCGATGGGATTACTTGTCAGGGTCGCTGCAGGAGACGCTGTGTAGTGCGCATATGATAAGATAATACTTATTTTCAATTTTTGTTATACTCTACTACGGCTGACAAACCAACATAATATTCAAGGAAAATATAATCTTATTTGTGTAAATATAAATTTTAAGTCACCTTTTCCATGAATATAGAAGTAACTACCGAACCACTATCAGAGGCCGTCCAGCAGGCATTCACTGGCAGTCAGGGTGTCACCACGAACTAGTCACTGCTGCGTCTCTGAACAGCCGCGGTAGCTGCGGGTGTCCTGGAGGCGTCAGTGCAGGTTCCCTGAGCATGCACCTGACAGCTACAAGAAGCTGCTCCTTTGGTTTCCTGTTTTGAACTGAAAGCCTCGATGCCTCCTAGTGACACGGTGGCGGTGGTCCAGAACATCCTCCGCTGAAGAAACTATGCATGAGATTTGCACTTTTCTTGCACCTTTTGTCAGCGCGTCACATGGAAGCAGCGACCTGACGTCCCTACAACACGGGTGCACATTGCGGCACATCAGATTTGAGTCGCATAGCCTGATGGTCCAGCCAAGTGTACCGTTCTATCATGTGGACCATGTAACCACCACGATTTAGGAGTAAAGGCACCGATGTCTCTCGAAAGTAAATTGTGGAACATATATAGCTTTTCTATAATTTTGTGTGTTGTCCAAGGAATTTTATGATTATGTTTTCTCTAACAGCCACATCTGGCGGGCAAGTAACCATTGTCAACACATTCAGGCACCATTGAACCAGAGGTTAAACACTTCCCTCACTGATCTTAACTTCTATAGCAATGAGATAGACTGGGACGAGAACTTGCAACTGACTGGCCGGCACTTTTTAAAGTGAAGAACACATGTGAAGCTCTCGAAATCTTCCTAAAGAGATGCCTGGAGGTCTGCAAAAATAATGTGCCCCACTAAACCCCAAAGAACAGTCATGTGAGAAAACAGATCCCTCGGGACAGGAAAATTCTAATAAAGAAAAGATCCTTAACAAGAGCTAAGCTAAAGAAGACACTCCACAGCCTCACCCTCGCTAAACTACATCAGAAGCTTGAGGAGATTGAGATGAGGCTTATTCTGTCCCATGCAAAGGAAAGAAAACGGGAAGAACTACAAGCAATAGAACACATCAAGGTAGACCGCAAATTCTTCTATGCCTACGCCAAAAAAAAGCTCAAGAAAGTATCTTCATTAGGCCCACTTATGAAGGAAAATGGAGATTCTGAGAGCGAACCAGGGAAAATTGCCAAGATGCTCAAACAACAGTACGAAGATGCCTTCAGCCCACCAAATGAGGCCCAGAAAATTGACGACCCATCTTTTTTCTTTGAAGTACCTCAAAATACCCAAAATACCTGCTTACATCAGTAACTATAACAACAGAAGAAATCATTGCAGCCATTGATAAGGTAGCACCACACTCAGCTGCAGGGCCAGATGGCTTCCATGCACAGCTACTTAAACACTGTAAACACCAGTTAGCACTACCACTGATACTACTGAGTGATAAGTCCCTACAAGCTGACTCTGTGCCACAGTCACTCAAAATTGGCATCATTACACCCATATACAAAGGGGGCAGCAAAGGCTTGGCGACGAACTATAGACCAGTAGTACTAACATCCCACTTAATTAAAATAATGGAAAGATCAATCCGATCCAAGCTTTAACTACATGGAAGACATTGGAGCATTTAATGACTTCCAACATGGCTTCAGACAAGGCCGTTCCTGCCTCTCACAATTGCTGACTCATTACGAAAAAGTTTTGGAGGACATTCAGGATGGTGACAATGTGGATGTCATATATCTCGACTTCGCCAAAGCATTTGATAAATTTGACCACGGAATTCTCCCCCGCAAGATAAAAAAGCTCGGGATAAGTGGCAAGCTTCGAGAATGGCTACATAGCTTCCTTTCCGACACAGAACAACGAGTAGTGGTCGAAGGGGAGCTATCAGATGCCAACAGTGTTGTCAGTGGTGTCCCTTAGGGCTCGGTCCTAGGCCCCCTGCTCATTCTCATTATGATAGGGGATATATATCAAGATCTGGCACACTCAACCGCTACATTCTTTGCCGACGACACAAGAATAACAAAGAAAATTTGTGCACAACCAGATACTCAGCTACTCCAACAATACTTAGATAAAATCTTAGACTGGGCAGATAGGAATAATATTGTTATGAATGTGGACTCAGTGTGAAGGTGGGCTATGTGGAGTATGTGGATCACAGTGGGTGCAGGGTGAGGGATTTCCCTGGAGGTGGAATGGGGGGGCAGTGGTGGAGTAAGTGAGGTGACGGTTTAGATGTATGTCTGAGTGTACAGTGTGTGTGCGTGTGTTTGTGTGTTTGAGCAACGGTCACTAATGTGTGTGTGTACGTATGTGTGTCCAATGATACTACCCGGGTGTCTACGTGCAAGGCTTTTGATTGAGGGAGAAGGCTTTGGCGGGAATATTGTGGGCGGAGCCTCGGCATCGCCTTGGGCGACGCCGGGCTCTGCGAGAGTGCAGCTTTTGACTTGATTGGACTAACACCTGTCGCAGAAGTGATCTCCTCCCCCCCCCCCCCTTCTTCCTGGTCATCCCGCGCCCTCAACCCAGCTCACCACTAAGTGTCCACGTACTTAAGTAGCGAGTGTTGACAGATAAGTGCCCGGCTTTGACCTCCCAGCCTATGTTGTGTTGTAATGTGACTTTTGGGTCAGTAAAGGAACAATGGATCAGTGAAGTGTTTATCTTTTCCTGCCCCGCTGTGAGTCACCTAGGTTCACGCCTTGGTACTGTATCGTACCTACGCCCTAGTGTGTAACATGGTTTAAGAGAGAACAAGGGGAAAGCCATTTCTGTTACATTGGTGTCTTAGAAGTGAGGATTATTAACCTACAGTGAAATTTTGGGGTATACGGGCCAGGCGGTCGGCGTGGTGAGCTTAGAAAATGGCGACAGGGGAAGGAGCGGTGTTAGTTGAGGCGGGAGACTTGGCGCCAACCGCCCACGGTAGTGGGCGGGTAGGAGTCGGTTCGGGCACAGTGGCTATGTTACTCGCTGAGTTGAAAACGGAACTCATCAGCGAATTGAAAAAGAACAACGAGGACATTAGTGAGTGGCAACGTGAATGGGGCCGCGGGCTGATAGAGGCTAGGGAGGAGGCAAGGCACTTCACACGTGAGGCGTGTGAGGCCCTGGGGGAGGAGTTGGCTGCCATGCGCCTGGCGGTGGAACTCCAGGCCAACGCACTGTCAGCTGCCTTGGGAAGACGACAGCTTGTTACACCGGCCCCGACGGAGGAGCTGCCTGACCCTGAACACACTACGTGGTCTGATCCTGGAGACACATAATGTTATGAATGTGGACTCAGTGTAAAGGTGGGCTATGTGGAGTATGTGGATCACAGTGGGTGCAGGGTGAGGGATTTCCCTGGAGGTGGAATGGGGGGGCAGTGGTGGAGTAAGTGAGGTGACGGTTTAGATGTATGTCTGAGTGTACAGTGTGTGTGCGTGTGTTTGTGTGTTTGAGCAACGGTCACTAGTGTGTGTGTGTACGTATGTGTGTCCAATGATACTACCCGGGTGTCTACGTGCAAGGCTTTTGATTGAGGGAGAAGGCTTTGGCGGGAATATTGTGGGCGGAGCCTCGGCATCGCCTTGGGCGACGCCGGGCTCTGCGAGAGTGCAGCTTTTGACTTGATTGGACTAACACCGGTCGCAGAAGTGATCTCCCCCCCCCCTTCTTCCTGGCCATCCCGCGCCCTCAACCCAGCCCACCAGTAAGTGTCCACGTACTTAAGTAGCGAGTGTTGAGAGATAAGTGCCCGGCTTTGACCTCCCAGCCTATGTTGTGTTGTAATGTGACTTTTGGGTCAGTAAAGGAACAATGGATCAGTGAAGTGTTTATCTTTTCCTTCCCCGCTGTGAGTCACCCACGCTCACGTCTTGGTACTGTATCGTACCCACGCCCTAGTGTGTAACATGGTTTAAGAGAGAACAAGGGGAAAGCCATTTCTGTTACAATATGGTTCTAAACGGAGACAAGTTTGAGTTGTTAAGGTATGGAAACCGAGTTGAAATCAAAACCTCAACAAAATACCATTGCGGCCAACAGGAAATAGTAGCCAAGGAGGTGGTTAAAGATTTGGGAGTTAACATGAGCAATGATGCTACCTTTTCTGACCACATTATATTAATAACAGCAAAAACAAGGCAGCCAAAAACTTTCCATGCTATCAGGCTGGATCCTGAGGACCTTCCAAACCAGGATTGTACAGTGTATGCTGACTCTTTGGAAGTCACTGGTGCTGCCACGCCTAGAATACTGCTGCCAGCTCTGGTCACCACATAATATATCCGAAATTACTGTACTAGAAGCTCCCCAAAGAACTTTCACAAACAAGATCCACGGAGTTGAACACCTAAATTACTGGGAGAGACTCAGGACACTGCCCCTGTTTTCGCTTTAGAGACGCAGAGAAAGATAAGAGTCAGAGAAAAGAAAGTCATTTATGTTTGGAAAATTTTGGAAAACAGGGTACCAAACACAAATGTGCAAGAAACAGTGCACCCTAGGAGAGGAAGGCTGTGCTACGTGTGCACCACCCCAGGAGCATCTCATAGAGTTAGAACTCTGACACACCACAGCTTCACCTTCAGTGGTACAAGCCTATTCAACTGCATCCCAACAAAACTAAGGAACATGAGGGGGGTCTCACCCGACACCTTCAAGTACAGCTTGGATGCCTGGTCAATATACCATACCAACCGCCAACACCAGGATACACCAGCTCCAACTTTGGCGGCCGCCAAATTAATAACCTCTCAATTGTTTTTTCACGCAACTCGAGAAAGCGGGATTTAAAAATTGATGACATGGCAACAAGACACTTAGCAACACCACAGGGGGTATGACCGTTAAATTTAAGCAAGTCAGTGCAGTCTTTTAGAGGACAGTGAGAGTGCACGTACTGCTTCCCTTCTTTCGTCATTAGTTACGAGGATATTTTCAAACTGTGCAATCGTTTATTGCGTTATGGCTCCTCGGCGCATTATATCCCAGGATACTATAAGCTCCATATGTGCCTTACATAGGGCTGGGTTTGGTGCAAAAGCTATCGTGGAACAGACAGAAGAGTTGCGAAAAGGACAGTTGAGCGGTGGTTAAACCGTTGTCGTGATGCCTTGGACGGAGAGACGCCTAAACACTTTTAGCGAAGACTGGACGGCCGAGAAAATGTAACTCAAAGACTTTACATGTTATAAAAAGGCAGCTGAATGTCAAACCAACAAGCACAGCACGTGAAGTTAAGGAAAACAATCCTGCCTTACTGGGTAATATGTCAGTGAGAACTGTGCAGTATACGTGATCTCGGACTATTTTCAAGATCTGCCGCTGTAAAGCCACTCCTGACTCCTCGTCACAAGATAAAGCGACTCACTTTTGCTAAAGAACACAAAGACTGGCCTCTTGAGAAAGTTCGACGCATATTATGGTCTGATGAAAGTGTCTTTACAGTGACAGGAACTAACTTTGCAAAAGTGAGACGGCCCAAGAACTCTAATCGACACGACCCTCAGTACACCGTGGAGAGAGTAAAAGACACCCAGATTCTCTCATGGTGTGGGCTTGTTTTTCATATTATGGAGTGGGTAACCTCGTATTTCTTGAAAAAGGTGTTACTGTGAACAGTGAGCGATATTTAGACATCCTGCATGACAATCTTGAATCCTGCTAAGACAAGTGTAGGGCAGAAACTTTTATGCAGGACGGTGCCCCATGTCACAGGGCAAACGTTGTTAAGGAATGGTTGGATATGTGTGCTATCGATTGCTTTGACTGGCCTCCTAATAGTCCTGACTTGAACCCAATAGAAAATCTTTGGTCCATAATGAAAAGGAAGCTTCAAGAAGTGGACACTAGTTCAGTGGCGAAGTTAAAAGCAGCACTGTTAAAAGTGTGGGAGGAACTACCAAAGGAGCTTCTTCAAAAACTTGCAGACTCGTTACCTAACCGACTGCAGGATGTTATAAAGAAGAAAGGGAATGCAATCAAGTACTAGGATACCGGTATTTTATACAGTTTCTTGATTTTATATGTTTTACGAATATTTTGTGGGATTTTGAGTGAGCGTGTCACTGACGGCATCAGGAAGTCCGACCGTCACAACATTTGGCGGCCATCGTACAAGTAGATAGAGATGATGAAGGGAGGTGTAGCTGCAATCACTATAGTGGGGATGAAATAATGAAATCTGTGACAATACAGTGAAAATGATGTATATAGAAGGTGTTAGTGGTAGGAGAGTGGTCCTACACAGAGAGGGGCAGATGAAGGGCACAAACACGGTAGCGAAACTCTCATTGTTTCGCCACCGCCACCGCCACCATCAGATAACCCTACCTTCATAGGGTGAAGGGATAGAAAGGGTCGTGGAGGTAGGGTTATCTGATGGTGGCGGTGGCGGTGGCGAAACAATGAGAGAGTTTCGCTACCGTGTTTGTCAGGCCGCCAGGACCCTCTTGTGGGGAAGTAATGGTCCAGAACGGCGCTCTTGGATTGGAGGAGGAAGAGGAAGAGGAAGAGGAAGAAGTTGAGAAAAAGGAAGACGAGGAGGAAGATGAAAAATATTAGTAATGTTGATAAAAAGAAGAAAAAGAGAAGGGAAAAGAGAGGGAGTGAGGGGGAATTGTGGATATTAATGATGATATGCAAAAAAGTGAAAGGTATTTATGCAGGGTGAAATTGAGAACTCCTAGTGTTTAAGAGAGAGAGAGAGAGAGAGCGAGAGCGAGAGAGAGAGAGAGAGAGAGAGAGAGGAGAGAGAGCCGCCACCTGGAGACAGTGGCACGTCGAGCCTCCCTGAGGGTGACTCTCCTGCGCCGAGTAAGGCACCTGCTCGACGCTGACGGCCTCATGCGGCTGAATAAGGCCCAAGTGAGGCCCGTCATGGAGTACAGTCCTCTCACCTGGATGAGTAGTGCCCAGTGCCACCTGTCACTGCTGGACAAAGTGCAGAGGCGTGCTGAGCGCCTCATACACCCAACCGACGACCAATATCACAGGGAACGTCGCCCGCGGCAACAGTGGCAGCAGCAGCAGCGACGACAACAACAACAACATCAGCTGCAGCTCCAATACCAGCAACAACAACAACAACAACGACTACAGCAGGAGCAGTGGCGGGATGATCTCCGCTCCCAGCTTGACAGCCTGGGGCACCGGAGGAGAGTCGGTGCCCTCACAGTGTTGCACAAGGCCCAGGTGCAACACTCTTCCCACCTTGCAGGACTTCGGGTCCCGTGGAGGAGGTCAGAGCGCGCTACGAGGACGGTAGCATCAGGTGATCTCCTCCTCGAGGCCCCGAGGACCCACACCGTGATGGGCCAGCGAGCCTTCACTTGGGCCACGGCGACACTGTGGAACACCTTCACGGTTGAGGTGGATGTCGTGGCCATGAACACCCAGCAGGTGAAGGTGGCGGCCCACAGATGGTGCCGCTCACATCCGCCTTAGTGCCCGTAAGGCATAACACAGTGTCGTGTCAATAGTGATACATAGTGACACACACACATAGTGACACACATTGACACAGTGACACAGTGTACGTGTAAATAGTGCGCCTGAAAAGTGCCTGTGACGGACAGTGACCCTCAGTCTGTAACATTATATATTTAGTTTATCCTATAAGGCATAGCTTTCAGATAGATGTCCCCGGGACAGGGGACATCTTTAGCTTCTGCCACCCATTGCCTTCAACAACCTCTTTGCTATTTGTAGCCCCATGTATACCATGTCAGTTGTTTAAATAAAAAAAATAAAAAAATAAAAAGAGAGAGAGAGAGAGAGAGAGAGAGAGAGAGAGAGAGAGAGAGAGAGAGAGAGAGAGAGAAAACAAAACAAGCACAATGATTGACTGACTGACGGACACACATACAGACAGACAAATACACAAAGGTAAAATGAGACTAAAATAAACCAACTTCGATTCAGACACACGGTTAGATCACACAACCGACCATATTAACAAACACATCAAAATAATATATAAAATCAAACGTAATTATTCAAACAAACTCGCCAGCCTCACTACAACACACGTAAATTCCCCTTTAATGAAAACCAAATACAAATAGGGAGAGTGTTGGAAGATATCAAGAAAGCGCAGTAATGGTAGTTTGTATCACACGCCCAACAGGAGCCCCAACATTACTTCACTAAGACCATGTAAAGCCTTCCTGCTGAAAAGGTTACGCCGGACACCGGGAACTCAGCCCGTATAGGTGGATGGATTGGGTGGGGCGGTGGGCTGCGGGTGCCGAGCAAGGGATAAGGGGCGATGGGATAGAGAGGGACAGAGGAACGGCCTGAAGGAATTAGGGGAAGACTTAATTGTGTGTGTGTGCGTGTGTGTGTGTGTGTGTGCGTGTGCGTGCGTGCGTGCGTGCGTGTGTGTGTGTGTGTGTGTGTGTGTGTGTGTGTGTGTCCGAGGGCTTCTCTATCGTAAGCTTTCTTCTTATTTACTGTTGAGATTAGACACGAACCCGATGGCTCGCCGTTGCTGCCATGACGTCTGAAGAGCAGAGATGTACGTTTGAAAAAGTAGCATTCTGCTGCAGGTGCAGCAGCAGCAGCAAGAACTATAATTCCCTCTGCTGCAGCTGTTGCCGCGTTTGCTGCTGCTATCACTATATTATTTAGTTGTAGTACCAGTAGCAGTATAAGCAGTATTAGTTATGGAGGTGTTAGTGATAGGCTAGTAGCACTAGTGATGAAAATTATATTGAATATTATTTTTATCATTATAATCTTCGTTATTATTGGAGTTTTTCCTAACCAAATAATAATGATAATGATATTTGCAACAATTATGATATCAATAATATAGTAACAATGATAGAAATAGTAGTAATCGTATGTAACGCATCGTGTCTTAATGTAGAAATTATTCACCGTGAGTACACCTCGTTACTCTCTCATCTACGCCTGCTATGGGCCCCGACCTTCCCAGCTCAGCCTCAGGTTGAGCTGCTTACCCGGGTGACTTCATAGTCCTGATTACCCTGACCAAGAACCTATTTATCTATACACGCTCCCGCCGCCGCCTCCTCCTGCCTCGTTATAGGATACTTTCATAATCGCAGCCAAGCATCAACTTCAACGAGTCGCCCCATTTTCTGGTCCCCAAGGCGTCGTGTGTGTAAGGCTTGCTCCTTTATCAAGTCACCGCCGCTTTAAACTCAGAGCCAGCCAAGGCCTTAAGTCTCAGCCCAAGGCCCCTGAAGTAGCCGTCTGTTAACCACAGCAGGACCACAAAACCTCTGCTCGCACATACCAGATCTCTCAGCACATGACATTCTCTCTCTCTCTCTCTCTCTCTCTCTCTCTCTCTCTCTCTCTCTCTCTCTCTTTCTCTTTCTCTTTCTCTTTCTCTCTCTTTCTCTCTCTTTCTCTCTTTCTCTCTCTCTCTCTCTCTCTCTCTCTCTCATCTCTCTTCTCTCTCTCTCTCTCTCTCTCTCTCTCTCTCTCTCTCTCTCTCTCTCTCTCACACACATCTATAATAATATAAGCGAAAGTGTGTGTGTGTGTGTCCGCTCTAGGTTCCGCCCCCCGTGGCGCAATCCCCTCATATGGCACAGTTTTGGAACCGGGTCGACCAGGGGAAGGTTTTAAGCCCACTTATAGGATGATCCGATCACTTTTTTTTTTTTTTTTTTAGCAGCCTATTAGCGAGAATTGTGAAAAAAAAATAGTGGGTTGCGAGAATTGAGGAAACTTTGATGTAGGGTGATGGGTAATGGGTGAGTGAATGGGTGGGGTGATGGGTAATGGGTGTGGGGTGATGGGTGAGTGAATGGGTGGGGGGTGATGGGTGATGGGTGAGGGAATAGGTGGGGGGTGATGGGTAATGGGTGAGTGAATGGGTGTGTGGTGATGGGTAATGGGTGAGTGAATGGGTGGAGGGTGATGGGTAATGGGTGAGTGAATGGGTGGGGGGTGATGGGTAATGGGTGAGGGAATGGGTTGGGGGTGATGTGAATGGGTTGGCGTTAATACATACATTTCTACATCCATGATTTCAGGAAAGCTAGAAGGGGCTATCTGGAAGTCTGTGTTTGGTGGTGGTGGTGGTGGTGGGCCGAAGGCCCACCAATAGCCCTCCGCAGGAGCTAGCCAAAAAGTCCGCCCGGAGGGCGGCTTTGCGGCTAGTGCGCTATAGGAGGCGAGATTCGTTTTAATTCCCTTACAAGTAATAGGTTTTTTACATTTACATCGTCACTTTTTCACCATAAATAGGGAATATTTTTGCCTTTTAATATTCCAACTATTCACTGTCTCGCCCATCCGCCCCGCCCTTCACCAGGACCCCTTCCCCCTTCTGCTGCCTCCCGTCCCCCCTCTGTACCTCTCACTTCCCGTATCCTTAACTCCTTGAGGCCCAGAACGTAATTTCCTTTGTAATTTGGCTACCATTAGACGATTTTTAGTGAATATAAGCAATATTTTATAGATATGACCTGTTTAGTATCCTTATCCACTAACTAATTTGGTATATTCAGTTACGTTTCGTAATTATATGGCTCAGCAACACAATTTTTTTTATAGCAAAAGAAAGATCTGAGTGTTAAGGGGTTAACGTCTTCACACCTTCTATTACCGTCCAGATTTGACCCGTGAACGCTATTACTTGGTTTAGCATTTTCTTTTCTCTCCTTGATAGGTAGAATTGCTTCATTTTACGCTACGATTCATCAGGTTTGTAGGATTTTGCGTGCCTTTTCCGCTTCGTCGAGAATGTTATCGCGTGATGTGTCACAAGGTCGACCCTCACGATTATCTATCTTATCAACGAATTTCGTTCTTGGCTTTAACCCGTCCATTTTTTTCTCTCGCTTTCTATCTGTGTCGGTGTTCAGGGAAAAAAGATGCTCGTAATTAATGAGCGCAATCGAG
>JACEEZ010022723.1:107707-110207 GCA_016584305.1 Chionoecetes opilio
TTCCCCTCCCTTCCCCTGCCTCTCTCCGTCCTTCCATGCTGCCTCACACTTTTTTTAGGGAAGTCGTGCGTCAGGAAGGCGCTGTCAACGCGGCTCGTTGTCTTTCGTTTTTATTTAATACTAGCCGCAAAGCCGCCCTCCGGGCGGACTTTTTGGCTAGCTCCTGCGGAGGGCTATTGGTGGGCCTTCGGCCCACCACCTGTGTTTGGTGGGCCTTCGGCCCACCAAACATGGACTCTCCAGATAGCCCCTTCTAACTTTCCTGAAATCATGGATGTAGAAATGTATGTATTCCCCCACCCATTCCTCACCCATTACCCACACCCCCCACCCATTCACTCACCCATTACCCATCACCCCCCACCCATTCACTCACCCCATTACCCATCACCACACACCCATTCACTCACCCATTACCCATCACCCCCCACCTATTCCCTCACCCATCACCCATCACCCCCCACCCATTCACTCACCCATCACCCCACACCCATTACCCATCACCCCACCCATTCACTCACCCATTACCCATCACCCTACATCAAGGCTTCCTCAATTCTCGCAACCCACTTTTGTTTTCACAATTCTCGCTAATAGGCTGCTAAAAAAAAGAAGAAAAAAAGTGATCGGATCATCTCATAAGTGGGCTTATGACCTTCCCCTGGTCAACCTGATTCCAAAAATGTGCCATATGAGGTGTTTGCGCCACGGGGGGCGGAACCTATACCACACACACACACAGACAGACAGACAGACAGACAGACAGACAGACAGACACACTTTCGGTTATATTATTATAGACTTAATGTACATAATATTTCGTTTTCTGTCTAGTCTCTGTATGGCAATTGGCAAGGGAGCTCTTTCACACACACACACACACACACACGCGACCGTATAGGCTTCGTGCACTCCCCTCTCTCCTGTCCCCTCTATCATTATCGAGGAGACAATAATAATGTGGCCGCATTTAGGTCCTCGAGCCGCCGACAATAAGGTGAAAGGCTGCCGCGGGGTTATCTCCCATCTGGACATCCCCTCGCTACCTGACTCCCCCTTCAGGCTCCTCATAGCCTTCCCCTTCCCCTCCCTTCTGATTCAGCTGCCACTTTCTGCGTCTACATGGTTATCCCATCACGAACTTGTCGGGCCCATCAGCGGCGTCTGATCGGCGGCTGACAAGGGAAGGTCGTCGGCAATTTCATGAAAGACGGGAATGTGTGTTAGAGAGCCCGATGTCAAGACCGCTGATCCGTCTGTTAATCTCTCTCTCTCTCTCTCTCTCTCTCTCTCTCTCTCTCTCTCTCTCTCTCTCTCTCTCTCTCTCTCTCTCTCTCATTGACCTTTTTAGTGTTTATTACTTAGAAAATAAAGTTCTTGACACATTCGTCATAATTCTTATCGTCACTTCATCTCCTCTCGCCCTCCTGCTAGTGATCCTATTATTTCCGAACATTTACTGCCTATTCAGAAACCCCTTTCCCGGGGATTTGGTTGATGCAGCCATAGTGTAAAAGACTGTGGAGGTAGCTAGTAAAATATAACTACGGTTCCTAATACATTCTTTCTTTGACTTTCACATTATCCAACAACAGTTTCATATAGTATTGTGTCGAAACACAAGCCTCGTCCACATATGTGCTGAAATACAGTGTACTTGAACATTGTTGTGTATATATTGTGAACGCTGTGAATGTAAGCCTCGCCTTTACATGTGTTTGTACCTGAACCTTGACTCCTCCTGAACTTAAGCCGCAGTTTTTCCTGTGTAGTATGTAGTATATGTTTTTGTGAGTAGGTCGAGCGTGCTATTTTTCAGGGTCGTGTCACTGAAAGAGAGAGAGAGAGAGAGAGAGAGAGGGGAGAGAGAGAGAGAGAGAGAGGAAGAGAGAGAGAGGGGAGAGAGAGAGGAGAGAGAGGGGAGAGAGAGAGAGAGAGAGAGAGGGAAATACACACCCCATCCCTGCCTTGATTCACTTGTTGCTCTTTTTTTTTTTTTTTTCTTGCACTCTTATCTGGCCGACACTGCTGTCATCTCTCTTTAAAGATATTATAAATTCTGTCACCTGTGTGGGGATATCATGGTTAGAACTTGTTTTCTCCATACCCCTCTGTGTGTGTGTGTTGTGTGTGTGTGTGTGTGTTGTGTGTTGTTGTGTGTGTATGTGTGTTTTGCGCGTGTGTGTCTGTGTCTGTGGGCTGTGTGTAAAATCTTATCAATTGCTGTGTTTATTGATGAGCAAATGGTTATGTTTATTTACATATATGCTCAGCTATCTCTACATTACTCCACATAGTAAACCCCCCGAAATAGTTTTTTTTTTGCCCTTGTGTATTTTATATATATATAATATATATATATATATATATATAGTATATATATTATATATATATATAATATATAATATATATATATATATATATATCATCCCCGCCGGTCACTGTGGAAGCGGTTGATGCCCTTTCTTTCCCCCCTCGCCAGGCCTCCCTCGAAGGTGTT
>JACEEZ010022723.1:115207-157707 GCA_016584305.1 Chionoecetes opilio
TGTATTCAATTTGAGGTTGCTATCTCCTCGCGACACATTATTTTTAGGATTTTCCATTAGTGGCAATATATTATTATGAACTGGAATACCACTTTCCTCTAAAACCTCACTTATTGGTTGTGGCAAGAAAGTGGTTCCTATTCTGGGTAATTATGGGGGTTGTGCATGACAGGAATACTCTCCTGTTCGACTGTATGTGTATGTGGGATGGGTCCCATTTTTCCCTTTACCACCAGCACTAGTGGAACATTGAGACGTTATGTATTTTTATGACCTTCCCTTTGGTAACGCCAAAAAAAATCGGCTCTATTATTAATTGGAAAGGTCCATCAACGTCTTTGAAGGTATTACTAACTAGTTTAACACCATTATCCCTCAGCATTTCAGCTGTGTCCTTTAGTCCATTAACAGTTAAACTAATACCAATATTATTTACTACTACAGCAGCTACCCTACATTAATATCTTCCCAATTGGACTAGGGGTTGAACTATGTCATAGGTTTGAGCCTCATTATTGGCGAGAAAACCTGATATGGCTATGTTCACTTTATTAATTATGGGTAGTTGTAATAATTCAACTATCTCTCTGCTTATGAAGGATCTTTGTGCACCACTGTCAAACATTGTCTTTACTATGACTGCATGACCATTATGGCTCACACTCAAATCCGCAGTGGGAATAGCTGCTGAACTACTCTTATTAGTGAAAGCCATTTTAACTACTGTAAGGTCTGAGTTATTATCATTGTTAGGACAAAGAGCGATGTTATGAACAGATTGTTTACATTTCCTACAAGTTCTTAAGCTTATAGGGCATGCATTTGAAGCATGTTTACCACAGACAGGTTAGGCAAATACCAAGGCGCATTAACCTTTCAACTCTCGTGTAACAAACTGAATAGATATTACATGTGGAGGGCGTATGTTTCCCCTCTAAAAACACAAAAATTTATTATTCGTATTCCACTAGAAGTCGCCCTTGATGTAGGGATTGTATCCATTATTTGAGTAAGTCTAAGTGGTTTACTGGTAGGCTGAGAAGTTTGAATCGCAATTACAGTCTGTTTGATTTGCGTAACAGGCGCAGGAGAACTACCCCCTAACGAGGGATCCTTAAACTCTGAGGGTGGCTGATATAGCTGATTACCTTCAGGCGTAATAATCGTGATCTCCTTGTGGGGGGGTTCTTGCGTAATACCTTGCAAACTTTGGGTTAAAGAAGCTATCGCTGTTGATGGAATATGAACACACTCCAGTAATCCCTTTATATCAATTATTTATCGAGATATCTTTGACATTCGTGTTCATGATTGATAACACATAACTGAATAATTTCTTTATCCCCAGTTTGTCTTAATTTAACCCTTTATATATGCAGTAAGCCGTCTCATATTTTTCCATTTAGTTTTTAGCATTAGCAGACCGAGTTTAAAACTATTATAGTCTATGGGTTAGTCCCAGCTGCTTCATCAACGTATTATATAATCGTGTCAGCCAAAACCCAATTTAGCAGCTAATGATTTTGTCCCTTCCGTCATGATTTTAATTGATTAACTCAAAATGAAATATTAAATGCAGATTACGTTACTAAAACATTGTTAGTTGATAATTAATTATATTTTAAGTGCGGGAAGCGCTGTTGGCTGGCCTAACAAGGCGCATAACCAGGCCTATGGCCAACCCCACTTTTGTTATTACAACTAACTAGTACGTAACCTCTGATGCTATCTACTACCACAGCGTGATGGCATATGAGTTGAACAGCTGAGTCATTTTTGACGCTTCGAAAACCCCGCCTCCAGCCTCATAACCAGCGGTTGTGGGTAGGCTCATAATTACCTCCTTAACGACCACCTTGAATTCACACGAATCATCAATATTCCTCTACCGGGGCACTAATGTGGGAATTTATGTCACATACATTTTAATCTGAGGGTTCTCTTACCTAACATCAAACCCATATTTTCCCTGCCCGACTCCATACCCTAGGGTAATCAACTAACTAGGATACTTATCGGTGGATAGGGGTTGAATTATGGCTGTAGGTTTTGATCAATACTGCAATGGTCTTGTGATCCGCAGTGGTCGTCGGGATCGAGGCCCCTCCGTGAAATACAGAAGCGGAGGGGCGGAGGGGAGTGTTTCGTTCGGCGTCAGAAGGGCTTTCCCACCAAGTTCCTGACGCACGGCTATCATCAGTGTGTTTATTCTTAACACGGTTTCCCATTTGGTTTACACTTATATGTACAATTAACTATGTACAAAATCTCTTCATATTAATCAGAGAAAAGATGTTACTTCACGGAGGGTCTGGGTTTTACTGATCTCCAAGGTGGGCGAGACCCCCGCTACCATACCATGACACGTGTATCATGTCAGGTGGCCTAGATCTAATGGGGGCGGCCAATGACCGCGCTTCAAAATCAAAGGGGCTAAAATTTTTTAAGTGCAATGCTTATTTAAACCCCTGGAAATATTAATTTATCCTATCCCAGTACTAATCATTTACTTAAATTACCTTAATATTACCCATTACCATTATAATTATATATATACATCCCTATACACCCCTATCACGAGCGGAAAATACTTCACTCACAAGGGGGGGGTGGGGGGGGCGAAACAAAACCACCACTCTACCAATTATGAGAGGGTGGTTTATGGATAATTTCCACAACAAATTGTCAGTGTCATCCCTCCATCACTGAACCCAAACTCGTAGGTCCGATTCCTCTATATCGTCAGCAAACTGAATCAAGTACCGACAGGTTCATGTCAACACCTCCCTACAAACTGAGCAGTCCTTCTCTCCTTTCTTCTGTAGTCCCAAATCTCAAATCTTTTCACTCTATTTTATGAGTTTTTTGTTTGTGTAGTGTGTAAGCAAAATTTTTGCTATTATTTGTTTAATTAATTAATTAGCTTGTACAAGTTTATACATTCATAGTTGATATAGCTTTCCAGCGTTGGTACTTTGATAATATGTATTTAGTTTTGCACTGGAGCTTTGAGACACTTTTCCTTCAACAGCATTGTTTAGAAGTTTGTCTTCTGGCACTGCCTAACCCGACATAGTCAAATAATCAGTCAAACACAGATATTAGTAGTTTAGTACTAACTTTCGTGTATCTATTAGCAACCTGAAGCTTATTAAACATAAGGGCACTAGGAGGGTTGTTTAAGGTCACCCTGAGGATCTAACCACTCACGGGATGGGGTGAGGTGATGATTATTTTGTTCACGGATGGACATAGGTAAGAGGGGTGGAAAGGATGAAGATAAAGGTTGATTAATTGATTAATTGATTGGTAATTGAGGTTAAGTTGACGCAACGACGGAAGTTACTGTCGCTACGAAGAGGAAGGAAATTAAGAGGAGGAGGATTTAGAAAGAATTTTACATAGGGTATGCAAAGGAATCACAAATAACAACCGACCTTCAGGCCCTGACGAGGCTGTTTTTTTTCACTACGCAACACTAACTACTATTAGCGAAAGGATTGTTCAGTGGAAGAGAGACGAGGAGGAAACCATATAACGAATAGATAAAATGAGACATGTTGGTCTAAAATGAGGGTTATAACTGTATTGAACTGCGTAATAGTACTATTAAGCAATATATCGAAAAAAGGATAGAATAGAGCAGGACTTCTCCTCATTCACTTATCCTGCAAGCAACATGCCGTCAGGAGGAATAGGAGGAGGCAGTATTACCGAGTTTTCAGGCGTACATTTAAGTGCGATGACAAGGTGACGCAAATCTGGAATAAGGAATGAAAAATTATCAAACTTGTACAAACACTCACTCTTCTCCTTCCATGGAAAATACAGTACGTGCTAGTGAGCATGTGTTGTGTGGAGTCTAGAGGCACAGCAGCTGATCTGAAATGTCGACGCCTTTCTTAACAACTGTTATTACTTTTGAATGGCGGCGCCTCAGTAATCCGTGACATGCTGAGGAGCAAAGCCATCACCACAAGCCCACCAGACCCTAGGTTAGCGGTCGGCAACCTGCGGCTCCGGAGCCGCATGCGGCTCTTTCAAGAGCCCTGTGCGGCTCCTGCCACCTACTTAATTAAAAGTGTTCAAATTATCGTAGAAAAAAATAAGAGATAAAATACTGGCATAGATAGCCTCAGTACAATAGTGTATGTGACCTAGGTCCTAGGTCTCTAAGAAAATATGGGGATGAATTCTTGTACTTATTATTTATTAACCTGCATTGTTCTTAATTGCCATTCATAATGTACACTGGGGCTCCATCAGCACTGCTTTTCTGCCAAGTTTGAAGAAACTGGCTCTTCTCGAATTTTGGGTTGCCGACCTTTGCGTTAAATGAATATAGTGTTTGACTGAGATAACAGTAAAGAGGACGACTTTCTGGGAGGCCCTTCTATGCCCACTGGAGGAGTGCAGGAAACAATCTGCCTCATTATGGCCTCAAGTGCTCGCCTTACCCGCCACGGGGCCTTAACAAACACTGTGCTTTGATAGCATGCGAGAGCTCTTACATCCACGTGGGAGTCAAGGAACACTGTAAAAAGTGATAACGAAAACTGTGTACCGTAAGTAGTTTTTGTGTTTACGCGCAATTTATGTAAGTATGTATACGCATAATATATATATAAAATATATATATAATATATAATATATATATATATATATATATATATATATATATATGTCATAGATGACAGTAGAACTGGATGGGGGACACTCCCCCAACTACGCGCGCTGGACGCTGCAGTACTGGCCCCATGGTCAGTCCTCCTGGCCCATTACTTGCTGCATATGACTATCATATGGGACGGGTTTTATCAGTATATATGATATACTGTAATCTTCTTTAAATATTTGTTCTATAATATTATCAAATATAAAACAGTAACACACACCACTAAAAAAAATGCCATTACCAGAGACTAAGAAATATGCATGAACTTTATATTCACTTAAAACTCTTCGCCATTTAAAACTTTACTTCTACTGTTACAGTGCGTAACAATATATATATATATATATTATATATATATATATATATATAAAATATATATATAATATATATATATATTATTATTTTATATATATTTTAAAATATATATATACTATATATAATATATTATATATATATATATTATTATATATATATATAATAAAATATATATTATAATATATAATATATATATATATATATATATATATATATATATATAATTATATATTAAATTGATTGTTTTGATGTAATGTTTAGAATTACTCAAACTAGCTGACTTCCAGGTGCAGGTTGTTGTTGGGGTTGAATGATAGCAGCTGCATTACCTGGCTAAAGACCGGCCTCCCCGTGGCCACCTAGCCTCTCTAAATTACCCACCTGTGGCACCTTAATCACATGATCTGCCTTGCGCAGGTAATTACGACGATAATATCGGGTCGAAAACGGCAATCTCATTTTTTTGCCATCATTACATAAATATATGAATGATTATATCAAATCAGAATATATTTAAAAATCCTGAAGAATGCCCGCGGCCGCATGCACTATGAGGCTCCCTGTGCATATTGATGGCGGCGTCAGGTGTGGTGGGTCAAGTGTGCTTTTATGTGTGATGGATCGATAGTGTGTGACCGATGATCGAGGGATGCGACTCCACGCTCAATCACTGCTTTCTCTTCTCCTGTTATTCATCCATGGTCTTGTCCATTCGAGTCGGACTCGCGATTGCCAGTTTTACCCTCACGGAATGAGTTTGGAGCTCGGAGTGACCAATTTTAGGGTAATAATAGGACCGCACACACCACACACACCCATCCCCTTATTCAAGGGGAACAGTAACTGCCCGAATTTGTCAGTGAAAAATCCCAGTGACTGAAAAATTCTAGTGACACAAACACACACGTGTGTGTGTGTGTGTGTGTGTGTGTGTGTGTGTGTGTGTGTGTGTGTGTGTGTGTGTGTGTGTCTGTGTGTCTGTCTGTCTGTCTGTCTGTGTGTGTGTGTGTGTGCGCGCGTGCGTTTGGATAATTAATATGTTTTGGTTAATATATTAAGAAGTGGGCAGAAATGATGAATATAAGTGCTGAACTAGTTGAGAGAGATGAGAACTCGTAACAATTGTTAATACCGAGTCCACGTTATTTAGGAACGCTGGAAGCCTTTGTAAATGACTAACTATATTAGGCAGTAATGAGCAGTAATATAATCCCTCAGGAAAAAAACTTCTTGCTTAGGAATGCAACTGAATGCCGGTAAATAGTTTTGCCATAAAATGTTCTAATCGCAATTGTATATCTTGGTTTTATATCTGAAAGTAAAGCAAAGAAACACCCGACGTGCTTATTTCATTTTTCTAATCAGAGTTTTCCAGAGAGCTTTAAGTGACAAAAGCTGGTGCCAGAATAATACGAGTACAGGACGAGTGTTTGTTGTTGCCGCCAAGGCCTGTTAAATATTCACTAGTACGTAAAATGGGACTCAATTTACATAACTTTCAAATCATAAAATTAATCACAACAGGAGACTCCTTTGGAATGATACGTTCCTTGAAGAAGAAACATATAGAAACAAATAGTACAATACGGCAGGCCACTACAGAGATCGCCTCCTGCCTGATGCTCAAACGCTCGTGGTGTCTTTGTAAATTAAATAAAGTTTTATCGTTACAGTTGTAATTAAATCCACCTGACTCAGCCGACCCTTGACACACACTTAGCCATCCCCCCCCTCCCCTCCCCCCCTCCCCTCCCTATGCTCCTCTGCTCACTACCGAAGGCGGGGATGGCTAATGAGCACATTCGTGTGTTGGGGTTAAGTTTCATTACAGGTTGCACTTCGTTCTGCTCTTTCAATGGATTTGGTAGTTTTGTTGTGTTTGTCATCCAGTTAAAAGATTTCATTCAGATTTTAGAGCTGCTTCGGAAGGAAGAGCAAAACTTTGACGTCAGCCTAAACATGTTGGTGAGCTGATAAAAAAAACAAATTTGAAAAATAAAGTTTTCCATATTTATTTTTTTATTTGTTTTTAAAAGACCGTCTTGATAGTAAATAGTAATAAATATAGTACAACGAGGTCATTTAGATGTAGACTGTTTACGTAGGAGGAAGTTACGACGCGATGTACGTTTTTGAACGCGTTTTTTTTATTGGTCTCCATTAAGATTGCGAGGATTTAAAATTCCTCAGCTGAGCTGTAATTACTCAATTATAATACTCATAGTTGTATTACTCGGTTCAAAAAACGTTAGAGCCACATGCCCCCCCCCGAGGAGGAGGCTTGTCAAGCCATTTTCGCTGTGGTCTCTATTGGTTGAAAAAATTCAGTGGGAAAACGGGCATCCTACAGTCCTTCGTTATTTCTTTAACAACACATATATATTTGCTTTTTAGTGCATGAAAGTCCTCGATTCACCATCGTTAGTAAATGTGTTATCACATGGACACAAAAGTAAGCCAGATACTCTCATGAAGACGAGATATTGAAAAGGAAAATATAAAGGTCGTAAAATTCTGAGTGAGGGAGGAGGTGAAGAGAGTCATCTGAGGGCGCAGTCACCTTTAGAGGTGAAACAAGCAAACCCTTAACCTGGCCTGTCCCCCCACCCCTAATGACCTCAGGCCTGAGGCTTCCTACCAGGCCTTGCCTTTAGGCGGGTATAGCAGGTCACCACAGGGGAAATGAACGGAGAGGGGAGAGAAGAGAGGAGGAGAGAGGAGAGAGAGGAGAGAGAGAGAGAGAGGAGAGAAAAGAGGAGAGGAGAGAGAGAGAGAGAGAGAGGGAGAGAGGAGGAGAAGAGAGAGGAGAGAGAGAGGAGAGGAGGAGAGAGAGAGAGAGAGAGGAGAGAGAAGAGGAGAGAGACGAGGAGAGAGAGAGGAGGGGAAAAGAGAGAGAGAGGAAGAGAGAGAGAGAGAGAGAGAGAGAGAGAGGAGAGAAGAGAGAGAGAGAGAGAGAGAGAGAGAGAGAGAGAGAGAGAGAGAGAGAGAGAGAGAGAGAGAGAGAGAGAGGAGAGGGAGAGAGAGAGAGAGAGAAGAGAGAGAGAGAGAGGAGAGAGAGAGAAGAGAGAGAGAGAGAGAGAGAGAGAGAGAGAGAGAGAGAGAGGGGAGAGAGAGAGAGAGAGAGAGAGAGGGAGGAGAGAGAGGAGAGAGGAGAGAGAGAGAGAGAGAGAGAGAGAAGAGAGGAGAGAGATGAGAGAGGGGAGGAGAGAGAGAGAGAGAGAGAGAGAGAGAGAGAGAGAGAGAGAGAGAGAGAGAGAGAGAGAGAGAGAGAGAGAGAGAGAGAGAGAGAGAAGGATGGGTGAGAGAGAGAGAGAGAGAGAGAGAGAGAGAGAGAGAGAGAGAGAGAGAGAGAGAGAGAGAGAGAGAGAGAGAGAGAGAGAGAGAGAGAGAGAGAGAGAGAGAGAGAGAGAGAGAGAGAGAGACCTTTTAGCACAGCCAACAAATTTCAACCACCACTTGATGACTTTTATCATCACCCTAATAAATATCTATTACCACATTACCAAACCATCGATGACCGGTTCGGATGAGAGACTAGAGAGAGAGTTCACTATAGGGGCGGCGGCAGGCGTCGTTTTTTGCTCATTATGTCTGGCCTGGGCGGTGCGTGGCCCGCCAAGACAACCTCCTTCCCAGACTCTGCCACGACCACTCGACCAGCGATACCATTAATTATATTCAACCTCCGAAGAATAAAGAATACTTCCCTTTAACCGAGCAGCCCAGTTTTTCCGTTTGTGTTTATTTATTATTATGTATGTGTCTTCCCGATGTTTTTTTTGCTGTGGGCTGATGGTTGAATCTGACGTGGCCGTTTACTGATTGAGAAGATAATGATAACTCTACAAATTACTGACCGATTATTTCCTTGTAAGGCTCATGATAATTGTGGAACAGACTAATAGAACGCGCACACGCGAAACACTCGTTGCTCAGCCGCTGTCTTCGTCTCCTGGGCGCGGCAGCGGAACTCCGGGTGCCCTTACACCTGACGCTTGTGATGGATATGAGGTGGTGGCGGTGGTGAAAATATTGGTATTAGCTGTAGTAATAATTGTGGTATAGTAGTAGTAGTAGTAGTAGTAATATAGTAATAGTGATGGTAGTAGTAGTAGTAGTAGTAGTAGTGGTAGTATATAGTAGTAGTGGTAGGAAGGATATTCGCCATCGTTATATACTACACAAGTGCACGCAAATGACGCAAATAAAAAAGTGGATGATGATATAAGAAGATGAAGTGTTCGGGGCAGCCTTGCAGGGGTTGAGGCTGCGGTGAAGCCTTGGTGGCGGGTAGCGGGAGGTCACGCACGCCCTTGAACCTTAAACTTTTGCGGGTATTGTCCCCTCATTCCGAGGTACAGGACCACTTCATACACGAATTTTTACAGTTCACTCTCGCTTCATTTTACTTTGTGCTGTTTTCCCAATACGGAAGAACGAATAACTGTAGAGACTGATTGGTTCTATTTATATTCGGCCATTGACTCTTGGTCGCTTAGGAGTGCTGGCTGCTTCACCGCAGGGGCGCCGCTCTGCAGTACTCATGGGTGACAGTTTTTCCCTGTAAAAGGCTAAAAAAAGAAGGAAGTACTCGTAAACCTATTGGAACTGCACCATAAAATCATCTAAGGAGACTTAAACAATTACAGCAAAAAGTTAAAAAGACACAGGTGAGGAATTTTCGCTCTCGTTGTCTCTATGTATATTGTGCTTAGCGTCCCTGTGGCCCCTTGTAAAAGAAATAATTGTAATCGTAATTCTCATTAACAGTATATCAGGCTAGTGCCACGTCCTCCACTCCAGAGCTCCTCCTCGCAACACTCAATGCTCATTTTGCAAGGCCCTTTGGTGGGTCACAGGCAACATATAGAGGAGGGGAGGGGGGGCAGGGTGAGGGGTCAACATTTATGGGGTCTGCATGAACGCAACTCTGAAGAAGAACCAAGAAGACAAAGCCTGACACACTAGTCTTTTCTTCTTACTATTTAAAACACTTTGAAGAGAGGATTATCTAGACATCTCAGTAACATGAATCAATGTTTTCAAAAGGACTCCGTGTCGTCTTATTTATTTATTGATGTAGACAATACCGGCATTCTGCTTGTTATTATAGCCACTGGATCTCCACCATCATTCGCTGCCAATGTAAGGTTTTATTTTTACTGTTTTAGTGTTTGACTTGTATACATGGTTGCTCAGTGTTCAGTTGTCCCTTGGCGATGGTAAGTAAGCAATACTTTGTCGTGTAATTATGAATGCCATTAATGGAAGTATGTGAGAGTATGTGAATAGGGTTTAATTTTTACTATGTTAGCGTTTGACTTTTATACATGGTTGATCAGTGTCCAGTTGTTATTTGGCGATGGTAGATAAGCAATATTTTGTCGTGTGAGTATCAGACATGGGCATGATTATGATTATTAATCAAAAAAATCATAATCAAAGGCTGTGATTACATAATCATAATCAAATCATAATCAAAAGTTAAGCAACAGGTATAATCATAATCAAATCATAATCAAATATGAAGCTGCAGCTTTAATCATAATCAAATCACAATCATATTTTTCTTCATAATAATCAATGATTAAAATGTGATTATTGTGATTATTTCATTGTATTTTCTATGTAGCAATTCTATTTCTCCTAAGTAAATATGCCAATTTCATATATATATGTTCCAGATCCAAGCATGTTTGCAAAGCATGACACTAACTAAAGGCGTTTTCTGCGGGGGAGCAAGAGAAATTTCGCTTGCAAGCGGTCACTTTTCCCTTGCTGTATCCCCGCAGAAAACGTTCGACCGTCGCTTGCTCCATGATATGGCGACGCGGCGGCTGAGATGTAAGCAAAACAAAGATCAAATGACTATTTTAACCCTCCAGATATTTTCACACTGGGACGTATCCTATACCGTTATAGTCAGAAAAGTGTGCAGATTCAGGAAGTGTGCTTAGAAATTTAATGTGATCATAAAGAGCCGAGCAATGAGATGATGAAGCCAAACATGTGGGAGAAAATGTTTATGCACTGTTTTACTTAACCCTTGTTTTCGAATACTTGTACTTACATTACAGTGATAAATGTATACTAATGCGATGCAAAATTTCCCCAGGAAGCCGATAGTAGTCTCAGTGTTTCTTAATATCCATTGCTATTGTAATTTGTATTGTATTGTAATTTTTTATAACAATAGTTTGTAAGTGATTTAAATACAGTGTAGTTATTTATATTACTCAAATATAAAGAAGCAAAATGCACCAATTAGATGTGGTTTCCTTTAAGCTAGTGTCAATTGCAATAAAAAACTGTTGACTAATGTATAACTGAACAAAAAAATGACCTTGATAATACATTACTGTGTACAAATAATTCCAATAAAATGTGATTATAATCATAATCTAATCATAATCAAGCAATAATAGAAAAAATCTAATCATAAAAAAAAATACGTAAAGCGAAATAATCATAATCAAATCATAATCATAAAAAGGAAAAAACGAGTAATCATAATCTAATCATAATAAAAAAATATTCCGGATGATAATAAAAATCAAATCATAATAATTTTTTATAATCATGCCCATGTCTGGTGAGTATGAATGCCATTAATGGAAGTATTTGAGGTCGTGGATAGGAAGGTGGTGTGGCGCGTTGGCGTTCTGTGGAAGGGACTGAGGGAACCTTGGCTCATGTTTGATCTTGGAATGTACTCGGCCTGCTTATATAAGATTTTTTTTATGTACTTTGCTGTATTTTTTTATATTTTTTCTCTTCCTTTCTTTCTTCTTTTGTGGTCTCGATCTGCATTGAATTAGGCGGAGAGAGAGAGAGAGAGAGAGAGAAGAGAGAGAGAGAGAGAGAGAGAGAGAGAGAGAGAGAGAGAGAGGAGAGAGAGAGAGAGAGAGGAGAGAGAGAGGGGAGAGAGAGAGAGAGAAAAGAGAGAGAAGAGCGAGGAGCGAGAGGAGAGAGAGAGAGAGAGAGAGAGAGAGAGAGAGATGAGAGGAGAGAGGAAGAGAGAGAGAGAGAGAGAGAGAGAGAGGAGAGAGAGAGAGAGAGAGAGACTGTCTGTCTGTCTGTCTGTCTTAGTCTTATCGCCCTTTCTGGTTCATCTCGACCTCTCAACTTCAAACTCCTCTCAGGTGGGTCGCTGATGGTCTCGCTTGGCCACTCTGTCTCTCCGGTCAAGTCATTCAATGGCCAGCCGATGGACGCTTCACTCTCTCCTTACTGCCGTCCACTCATTGTGAAGTTGATCCCAATGGTCTTGGTTTCTAGTGACATTACCTAGTATTACACCATTACCTGGCGGGGAGGAACGCTCAGGTGAACCGGAATAGCGAGTTGACAGCCGTAAAGATAAGAGGAACTCGCTATCTTCACGCTCCTACACAGGGAGGAGTGACTCTAGTTCCCGATGCTCACTTATCGCTGCCGAGATCACAGGGAGGACCGTTCACGTGTTGGACTTCCAGACACCCTCCACCTGTTATCTTATCCACCCTGATTGTTCTCGCTTGAGGCGGATTATTTCAGGCGTGTTCCGTTATGTGTGAGGACTCGACCCCTCTGCAGGCCTCGTGGTGGAGGGACAAACGGCCCGGCTCCGTATCCTGTGGAGAAGATTGTTTTGGATTCACGGGAAAGGAGGTCAAGTTTTAAACGTAATTACGTATACGTATTAATCTGTCAAGTATAAATTTTTCATTCAGAATGGGATGTTAAAGGGCGGGAAGGGCCGGCCGAGGCGGCTCCCATAGGCTTGGCGGGTTTAGGAAGGGGTTTTGGGTTGGGCGGGGCGGCCTGCGGGATCTCCACTAAATCCTTCTTGTCCGGGTTGCATATTCCCGTTTTCTGGAACAGTATGTTGCGTTTACTTATGAACACGTCAGGTTAGGTTACGTTAGGTTACGGTTAGGGCAGGTTAGGTTTCTCAGACTCCTTTGCTAATTTTGTGTGGGAATCACAATGAGCGTATTTTCGAGAAAATCCTATGGTTAGTTTCGGAGCTACAGCCAAAAGTCTTCACTCGGAAACCACATAGAGTTGGGGAATATGCGTCCGGGTTGTGATACAGGTTCTCTCTCTTGATTTCATGCAGGTTATATTTTCACAAAGTCTTCTTATTTTCTTGATAAATCTCCTGTGTAATGCAGTCGTGAAATGTCTTTTAAACAGACTTTGTTCAGATTGCCTTTTAGAAGTTTTACATCCATGAAAGTTGTTGGAAGTCCCACAGAAAGGCTGAAGTGATCTATAAAAACGCCGTCACTGCTTTATTTCCATGAACTGAAGTTAGTAACAACCCTCGCGCGTGCCTCACACAGCGGCAAGACATGCAGGGGCATCCACCGCCTCCCACGCATGACCTTTGCCAGAATTCTCTCTGCATGACTGGCAGGCGCGTAAAAGCTCACTGAAAATAGTATCTTATTGAATGCAGAACAATCGTTTCACCGATCTTCTCAGAGGATGCCACAGACACCCTCCTTCACAACCCACACTCTGGAGCTTTGAGCTTTACACCTTAGTCTTCCCTTGTCCTTTTGTCGCGTCTTGCACGCATCACATGAAGTTAATGACCAACAATTTCTTCCAAAGCACTGCTCAAGTAAATATGCGAAGAGGAAGTCAGTCTTGGAGGACAGTGAGTCGCTACGCCTCGTTTCGCACAGAACACCTGGGCAAGTGTCAAACAGGTGTTTGTTTCCTCACAATTAACACCTGGTGATCTTCTTGACACTGACCAAGCAAGATCACACGCACGACCTTTCCCTTAGGCTAGTTTGCTCGCCAGCGCCGGTCCAATGATCACGTGTGCCTCAGCCTTGCCTCCCCTAGCCGCCTTGGGATTTTTAAGACATCTTGACTGCCGGGAGACTCCTGCTTTGCTTCAGACAGACATAACGGAAGAAGGAAACAAAAGAGGACAAATCGATAATATTTTTTTAGTATCTCAATGCATGTTTTGATATTGTTTTAATGCGTTTTGGATTTTTCTCTCTCGAAATATCTTGTTTCCTTTTACCTGGCTTGAAGGCCCAGCTGTTCCCAGCTTAATGCTGTCGTCAGGAATCATTGAAAAGTCTTAGCGTCTGACTGACCCCTCCAGACTAATTTGAAGGTTGCTGGTTGTAAAGACGGATCAGTGATTAACCACTATACTGTACACACACACACGCGCACGCACACACACACGCACACGCACACGCACACGCACACGCACACGCACACGCGCACGCACACACACACACACACACACACACACACACACACACACACACACACACACACACACACACACACACACACGATGAACCGCTACGGTGATCAAGTGGATAGCGCGCTGGGCTGCCGTTCTGTGGTACCCGGCTCGAATCCTCACTGCTACCGGGGATTTTCCACTGACAAATTCGGGCGGTTACTGCCCTCCTTGAACAAGGGGATGGGGGGTGTGTGGTGTGTGGGTGTGTGAGGTCCCAGTATTACTCATAGATCGGTAATAATCAGCTCCAATCTCGCACTGGGAGGGTGAAGCTGGCGATCGCGAGTCCGACTCGCGTGGACAAGATCATGGGTGAATGACACACATCCCACACACACACACACACACACACACACACACACACACACACACACACACGCACACGCACACGCACACGCACACACACACGCGCTCTCTCTCTCTCTCTCTCTCTCTCTCTCTCTCTCTCTCTCTCTCTCTCTCTCTCTCTCTCTCTCTCTCTCTCTCTCTCTCTCTCTCTCTCTCTCCTCTCTCTCTCTCTCCTCTCTCTCTCTGTGCCATATGACCTCTGATGTCTAGCACATTCACATTTTTAGGCATTAAATCTCTCTCTCTCTCTCTCTCTCTCTCTCTCTCTCTCTCTCTCCTCTCTCTCTCTCTCTCTCTCTCTCTTCTCTCTCTCTCTCTCTCCTCTCTCTCTCTCTCTCTCTCTCTCTCTCTCTCTCTTCTCTCTCTCTCTCTTCTCTCTCTCTCTCAATTTATCTTGCAGACCCCTTCGTCAGGATGAGGCTGAGTGATGGTCCATAAAGGCTTGGATCACATAACACTCTGGATATGCAATGAGCTCCCCGCAGCGCCACAGCCCTGTCTTTATCTTGGCAGTAAAGTGCTAGAAGACATCAAGCTAAACCGCTTATTCGTTTAAATTATGTTGTTGGTTTACCAAAGATATAGAGGTATTTACTTTTATTAAGATGTGAAAAGGTTTTAGGGAAAAGGTAACACATTTGTGGTATATCAAATATATAGGAGACATACAAGACTGCAGTCTCTGCCATCGGCATGTTGAAAAACAGATCTTGTTTGAAGTCAATGGATGGTAATGTGTTCTTTCTTATCTCAGAAGGAAACTTTCGAATGGATGGATTAACTTTGAATGTACACTGTGGCGCTTACACATGGAGTCTTATCTCCGTTGCCTTTGCCGGAATTATATAGGTCATTAACAGAACACTCTAGTGATGCACAGTAGAGTGGCACAGAACCAATGCTCCGTCCAACTAACTCCCATGATTTTACCCGAAACACATAAGTTAGATACGTCTAATTTCTGCCTAGTAGTGCATTAATGATTAGTTGTATTACTCAGCAATGCAAATATTAGATAAATGCACCACCGATAGGAAGTAGAGAAGAACATTATAGTGTGATGTGAGTGGGGAATATTGAGGGGGGGGGGGAGGATTTTTTCCCGGGCTGCGTTCACTAGGGTTCCCCGCGCAACATGTTTCGTCTCTTCCCTACTGAACGATTGACAACACATTTTGCTACCAAGATGGCAGCTGTCGAAATTTATCGCTGTGGCTATTCTTATTCTCGCAGAATAACTTGTTGATGACCCTGTATTTGATGCAGCAGAGGCTATAGCAGCAGGACATGAAATATTAAAGAAGCCAAAAGAGGAGAGAGAAGAGGAAAGACTTCTTTTGGCCTTTGTTTACATAGCTTATTGTGGCGCGAGCTGGCAATCCAGCGGCAAACCAACTCCTCGAGGCGGTGTGCGGGAGAAAAAACTGAATCGCAATTCGTTTTTCTGTAAGGCGTACAGTAGCGTTTTGTAGCGTACGAAATGCCTTAGTGAACCTGGTGTAGTGATGCTATCTTGCTGATGCACTTAGTCCTTTGTCTTCATTGCGGCTAAATGTGGCTGGTTTATATTGTTTACTATACAACGCCAATGATTTTATAATATATTTCCTAGACTGATGATGAACGCAGCCTGAGTGGTCAGCGCACAACATTAGTTATGATATGAAGCCAAACAAAAATTAACACATTTACGGGCGCGCCATTATCGTGCATCAAATGAGGCCATGGGACCGACACTGCCGCCTGGGAGCCTCGTCTTGTGCAGGACCAAAGACTACTCTATAGAGTAGTCTTTGGCAGGACCAAAGACTACTGTATACAAGTAGTCTTTGGCAGGACCTTCACACATTATAGGCCAGTATCGTTACTCCACTGCACTGAGTCGCGCATGGATGATCCGTGGCACATCAAGTCAAGGGGAAGCAGGATAATGATTTGATAACAAACATTAGTGTAAAATTTACTTTATCGTCAATATTAACCGGTTATATATAATATGTGTAATATTGTGTATGCTTATAAAGTTGAGGGTCGCCTTCTACAAGATCTAATAGATTGCTTGGGTGTTGTGATGATTAAGTTTGTTTTTGTTTCTCTTATTATAAAACTACAATAAGATTTTGTTGGAATTTAGACAAGAAGTATTTTGAAACATCTGGTGGATATGGGACTCGAACCTGGATACCAAGAATACAATAATTAGCTATACCCATCGCATATATATATATATATATATATATATATATATATATATATATATATATATATATATATATATACATACAAAGCTGGGCACTATTTAAATACGTATTTAAATACATTTGTATATTTATAAATGTATTTATAAATGCATTGGTTGTCATGTATTTAAATACTGTGTTTAAATACTTTTATGAGTATTTAAATACATTGTAATTAAATACTCATAATATAAAAATGTAATTACTTTTTTATCAGTTAATTTGGCCACAAACCCGCCCAACTATCTGGCAACCCCGATGTTACAGGGAACCAGTGTTTCCACTGGCAAGGAAATGTCCTTATTTTAAGGAAATTTAGGCCTGAGAAAGAAATTTCTAAGGTAACCCAAAATCTAAGGAAATCCCAAGGAAATCCATTTTTTCGGACATGTTAAAATTTGTGTGTATTTACAAATGTATTTAAATACAATTGATGTATTTAGTATTTAGTATTTAAATACATTCGTAAAATGTATTTAGTATTTAGTATTTAAATACATTTCTCCCATGTATTTAGTATTTAGTATTTAAATACATTCAATGTATTTAGTGCCCAGCTCAGTATATATATATATATATATATATATAATATATATATATATATATAATATATATATATATTATATATATAATATATATGTATATATTATATATATATATATATATGTATATATATATGTATATATATATGGTATATATATATATATATATATATATATATATATATATATATATATATATATATATATATATATATATATATAATATATTTTATATATATATATATATATATATATATATATATATATATATATATATATATATATATATATATGTATATATATAATGTATATATATATATATATGTAATTATGTATATATATGTATATATATATGGATATATATATATATGGATATATATATATTGTATATATATATGTATATATATCTATATATGTATATGTATATATATATATATATATATGTATATATATATGTGTGTATATATATATATGTATATATATATATATTATATATATATATATATATATATATATATATATATATATATATATATATTTTATATATATATATATGTATATATAAATATATGTATATATAAATATATGTATATATGTATATATATATATATATAATTATATATATATATATGTATATATGTATATATATATGTATATATATATATATATGTATATATATATATATGTATATATATGTATATATATATATATATATATATATATATATATATATATATATATATATATTTATATATATTTGTATATAATTGAAATGTATAGTAGCAGCATATGGCCTGTTCAAAAAATTATTACTTTTTCTTTGAGTAGGAATGGAAATTGTTAAAGACAAAAACTGTGTAGTAACGGTTATACCCTGCTAAAAATATGTTCTTGTATAATTGGCAGCCAATAACAGTCTATATAAGCACAAAATGTTCAGTTGTAGCATAAGGACTGCTAGCAAAAAAAAAAAGTTTAATTAATCAGTACCTTATTTCCAAGCACTAAAATTTTTTGAAGACATTAAATGTATAGCTGTATCATAAAGCTTGCTAATAAGAATTATACTTATTAGTAGTCCCTGTAAAAAATAACTGTAGCCCGACGCTGGAGAAAATCGAGGAGAGTCGCGCTGCCAGGCTGGCTGGGAACCGGGACCAGCACATGGCTCTGTCACGCCGGACTAGAACCCTCCTGGGGAGAGACAAGGAGAGGTATGTCAGGAGTCTCGCTGAGGATGTCGAGGGTCATTTGAACGCTAATGACCTCCGACCCGCCTACCGAGCCCTGAAGAAGCTCCGTTCCAAGTCTCCTTCTCGGGCGAGTGCTATTCGAACAGCAGATGGGCGCCTCGTGTCGGACATGGATGGGCAGATGGCTCGTTGGGCTGAGTACTTTGGGCAGTTGTTCACGGTGGACCCTCCAACTGAACAGCTTCACACCACTGGGTTACAGGCAGTGGATGCCGATCCTCCCATTGACGAAAGCGCACCCTCTCTTGACGAAGTCAGAGAGGCTGTAGCAAAGTTGAGGGGTGGAAAGGCAGCTGGTGTTTGTAATATCAGTGCGGAGCTCCTCAAAGCTGGGGGTGAGGCCATGATCCACGGGTTGCATGCTGTCCTGACTGCCGTGCGGCAATCAGGTACCATTCCTCCTGACTGGAAAAGGGGGCTGGTCGTCCCTATCTGGAAAGGGAAAGGGGACCGTCAGGACTGCAACAATTACCGCGGTATTACACTGCTCAGCGTACCAGGCAAGGTGCTTGCCCATCTATTGCTGACACGGATTCGCAGCCATCTGGTGAAGCATCAGAGACCTCAGCAGTCTGGGTTCACGCCTGGTAAGTCAACAACGGACTGTATCCTAGCGCTTCGTGTCCTGGTGGAACGCCGACGTGAGTTTCGACAGGGGATGCTTGCAGCCTATGTTGATCTCAAGAAGGCGTTTGACTCAGTGCATCGTGAGTCACTCTGGGATCTTCTGCGACTTCGAGGGATTCCAGCAAGGACTATTGGTTTGATAACTGGTCTGTATTCTGGGACTGAGAGTGCTGTGAAGTGTGGGGCAGGTGTATCCGGCTTCTTTCCTGTGAATACAGGAGTGAGGCAAGGGTGCGTCCTTGCCCCATCACTTTTCAACGCTTGTATGGACTGGGTATTGGACAAGGTTGTAGATCAAAGTGATTGTGGAGCATCCGTTGACAACACCAAGATCACTGATCTTGTTTTTGCCGATGATGCAGTAATCCTTGCTGAGTCGCTGGAGGTCCTGGTGATGGCTCTCGAGGCGCTGCACGAGGAGGCAAAGCCTTTGGGACTTGAGGTCTCCTGGCTCAAGACCAAGGTCCAGGTGTTTGGAGACTTACTAGATGAAGCAGTACAGTCTGTTCATGCGTGTGGCGAGGACATTGAGATCTTGGAAAGTTTTACATACCTTGGTAGCGCAGTCCATAATGACGGCGGGTCACGTCAAGAAGCCTTACGGCGAATTGGCATAGCCCACGGTGTTAAAGACTCGCTCAGCGGGAGTATTTGGCGTTGTCGGTACCTGTGCAGGAGGACAAAGATCCGGATCTTCAAATCGCTTGTGATCCCTGTCTTACTTTATGGTTGTGAGACATGGACACTAAATAGTGACTTGAAGAGACGAATCAATGCCTTTGGTAATAAGTGTCTTCGCAGAATCATGGGGTATCGCTGGGATGATTACGTGTCAAATCAGCGATTGCACCGTGAGACTGAATCGAGGCCTATTACCTGCGTAGTCCGTCAGCGCCAACTTCGGCTATATGGGCATGTGGCACGCTACCCTGAAACCGATCCTTCCCATCGGGTTGTATCTGTAAGAGACAATCCGGCGTGGAGGAGGCCAAGGGGGAGCCCACAAGGCTCGTGGCTGGGGCAAGTTGATGTTTCTTGTCGAGAGCTGCTTGGTATGGGAAAGGAGCCTGCATGGAAACTCTCGCGTGGTGACCCTCGGGAGTGGCGTCGTAGGGTGGGCGAGACGACGCGCCCCCCGGCGTATGCCCCCAATGATTGATTGATTGACGATGTTCCATTTTTCCCCTGTGGCCCCCTAGAGGCATGGCCTGGCTCCCTGGGGGCCCGTGGCACACGTTGAAAACCCCGGGTCTCAATGAAATAACAATATTGGTGTTTAGTTTATTTTAGTTTATTGCCAAAGCTTTATATATAACAGTTGAATAAATAGAAAACTATAATAATGGCATTCGTCTGCTGAGCAATAGCTCCTAAGTAGACAAGAACATTAATGAACAAGTAATAGAAGAGGAAACATTTTACACTATAGACAAAAACTTGAACATTACATAATATATAATAACACTATATAAGTACACATAGTAGCTCACACATATTTCCCTATTCTCTTCTTTCACCCAAGGTGTGTGTGTGTGGGAGGGCATGTGTGTGCGTGTGTGCGTGTGTGAAGGAGCACGCATGCACTAAACGGTTTCTTCATGAAATACGGCCTGACTACTTACTGAAGGAATATATGATAGCCACACAGCGAAGTCTGGAAACCTGTGGCCCCAAGGATGGAAGATAACCCAGATGGAGAAGAAGGAGAAAATATCATATACTTTAGAAGCAGCGTCTTGGCCACATAAATCCTTGGAAGCATTGAGCGATAACTTGGACAGGATAATGGATAAGGCCAGCCGGCACCCTTACATCACAGGGATCCTCCGGGGCTCTCAGTGCCTCTCCCGCTCACTTCTTGATTGCGCTGCCTCCCTGCCCGGTCTTTGGGCTATATTCAAGAATGCTCGTCAAATCCCGGACGGTGGAGATTCTCCACCGTCGTACCTCCACTGGTTGCATCTACAAGAATTGTCCGACTGGTGGATATTTGACAGGCGTACTAACACAAGCGAGCCCAAAGCGGCATCAGTATTTTGACTGTTTTATATATATCTAATACATTTTACTAGTGAAATTTATCATTTCTGACATTAAAATGATAGCTTAGTTAGTGTTCGCCACTTGTCTGAGGCGTTGGTGCAGAAAAAATGGGCCCGAGCTATACTTGCGAGTACATTTGAACGGCCCGCCGCCACTGCTCCACACAATGGCCGACCTCCATCCTCCCGCCGCCGCCCGGCTTCCTCACAACTTCACACACCTATATAAGGCCTCCTGGACCTGATTTTACCTTAACTATGACACGTGTGCATTCACAAGGTATGCATGTTACTCTCGGTTGTGTTGAAAACTCACCTGTAATGGTCTGGGAAGAAATAGGATCGAATAAGTGCACAGCGGGATGAAGGTGGGATCTGCATGTTGTCGCGAATCAGCTGACTCAAACCTCCACCCGTTTCGTCAACCTCTGTTGATTCTTGTGTATCGATTCGCGATGCAACGGGTGGAGAAAAGTTCTTGAATATAGCCCTTTATCGCCACCACGAGATCATGTTCGCGGCAAATGAGAGCACCGAGGCCCGCCCCGTCCCGCCCCGTCCTGCTTTGCCCCGCCTGCCACTGCTCCCGCTGGCCACGCTGCAGTAACGAGGAAGCACCGGCAGCACCGGCAGGCCGCCTCATGACTCCAATTTTCCTCTTCCGAATGTTATTCTTTTGAAGAAATTCTTTCTCTGAGCAGCCTTTGTGAGCCGTGTTCATCAACGCATCCGTAATCTCGAGCCTTTCACACATATTTTTATCAACAGTTTTATTTTCCTTTCGCGCCAAGATAGGGCTATTATTGCACTATTTTTATGGTGGATATAAAATGCCCCTACTTGATTCACTATTTCTGGATTTAGGTTGACTTTTGAATCTACCAAACTTTTTGCTTGTAACTGTGTGTGTGTGTGTGTGTGTGTGTGTGTGTGTGTATGTGTATGTGTATATGTACGTGTGAGTGTGAGTGCGTGTGCGTGTGTGTGTATGTGCGTGCGTGCGTGCATGCGTGTTTTCACCCAAGGTCTTGCCCATGGCACGCTTGCTGGACTCGTGATTGCCAGTTTTACCCTCCCGGAAAGGGCTTCAAATTCGTACTGACCGATCTTTAGGTAATGCTGGGACATCGCACACCACACCCACCCCATCCCCTTGCTCAAGAAGGACAGTAACCGCCCGCATTTGTCTATGAAAATCCGTGGGAGCGAGCTGGGATCACTCTAAAACCACTAGACCACGCAGGAGGGTGTGTGTGTGTGTATGTACTATGGGTAAAACAAGTATAGGTGCACTATATGCGTGAAACATTCTGACACTACGGAACGAAGAAAACGTAAACCCTCCCATATCATCAGCATTTGACCGAATGTTTACAATATTCATCGGACCCCTATGCACCGATACTTGTTTTACCTTGTACGAGTGTGGGTGTGGGTGGTGTGTGGGGGGGGGGGGGGGGATGTTCTTAGCTCGATAAAACTATATATATATATATATATATATATATATATAATTATATATATATATATATATATAATATATTTAACAGATTAACCAAAAGATGGATAAGCGTAGATATATCACCACCTTTCCATGCCCTTCTGTGACGGCCGACGGCTTCGTTTCCTGACACCCTGCATGTGCTTTGTTACAACCAGCCTCCCACCAACACCTGTCTTCCCCACCTCCTTCCCGTGCGGCAACATGTCCCAGCTGCAGCCACGCCCTTGGTAAGCGTGTAATTACCGCCACAATAAATTGGACTGCTTCACTCCCTAAGTCATGGAGCTCTGGTTCGTGATATCGTGTTTCAGCCCCTGATTTACAGCCCCTCGACCACCCTCTCTCCTCCCCATCTTCCCTAGACTCAGCCTTACCCTAAAAGGTCCACAAGATCTCGCCGCCTCGAAGACGACGCACACTCAGTTATTAGGTGCGTCGGAGATGTTGCTGGTGAAAGCTTTGAAACTTTTGATTAAGTTAGTTTTGGGTTCAGGGACAGGTTTGTGCAAGAGGAATAAAATGTATACTTGTATCAAGTCATTTACTTTCTGGCTTGAGATAAGTAACCTTTTTTTGCGATAATATTTTCGGCTTCTGGTCAGCCTTGCAACTCTTCAATCTTTCACAACAAATTACTTTTCTCCACAGCGCGGACTGCCATCGCACATGTTTCAGTTTATGAGAAAAGAAAAAACAAAAATGTCCGAACAAGGAAAAAGTTGCTCTGAATTACTTGGTTCATTGGAGACGTGAACTCAAAGCGACCACTGTGCTTGTTGTTTTCCTTTCTAAAACCACCACGCATATTAACCGAGAGAGAGAGAGAGAGAGAGAGAGAGAGAGAGAGAGAGAGAGAGAGAGAGAGAGAGAGAGAGAGAGAGAGAGAGAGAGAGAGAGAGAGAGAGAGAGAGAGAGAGAGAGAGAGAGAGAGAGAGAGAGAGAGAGAGAGAGAGAGAGAGAGAGAGAGAGAGAGAGAGAGAGAGAGAGAGAGAGAGAGAGAGAGAGAGAGAGAGAGAGAGAGAGAGAACAAAAAAAACACACACGAAGAATACGCAAATGAGATTTCTATTTATATAAGGAATTTGCGGGATTAAGAAAAGCGTGGCCTGAAGGAGGGAAGTCAGCGAAGGACAACAGTGAGTTGGGCGAGACGTGAGGGAGGGAATGAGGGAGGCTGTGAGGAAAGCTGCTGATTGACTCCTCGTGGCAGCGTTACTGTAAAAGAAGAGCGAATGAACCTGAAACTAATAGTTGGTTCCTGTATTTTTGGTATCTTCATCATCCCACCACCTTCTCTCTTCTTAGCCTGCCTCTTCATGTCCCTTCGCCTCTCTCGCAGCTCCTTATAGACTAGGAATATAACCAAAATTTTACATGAGGGGTAACGGTTTGTTACAAGCTGTCACCCATGCTAGGATTGAACCATGACACCTCCTGAGCAATATTAGCCTGGATGACACTTGATATTTTTATTTGGGACCTCACAGTGAGTTGTTTTGTGAAAGAGGTCAATCGCGAAATATCTGATTTTCTCGAAAATACAAAAATGTCAATAAAATGACCAATAATGCAGTTACAAACTTTATTTTGGTGTCAAAATGAGCTGAATAACAAGCCATATTGTAAAAATATTGCTTTATGCTATAATAATGAGTATAGACTAGGAATATTATATGAAAAGGGGCCAATCGCGAAATATCGGACTTTCTCGAAAATACAAAAATGTCAATAGAATGACCAATAATGCAGGTACAAACTTATATTTGGTGTCAAAATGAGCAGAATAACAAGCCATATTGTAAAAATATTGGTTGATGCTATAATAATGAGTAGATTTAATTACTTATTACAAACATAACATACATCTAGGGAAAATTTAGGTAACGCAACAGTGAACGATGGACGAAAAAGGCGCATCATTGCATATATGCAAGTTTACATGTACATGAAATGAAATGAAAGAATGTCGTGTTTAAGTCACTCAGAGTCCGTTTCAATTGCCACACTGTATGGGTTGTGACACACTCCGTTATTACAGGTACATGCAGCTATGTACTTCAAGTTCTTGGCCCTACAAGAGCATCTGGAAGTTGCACAATTTTTGCACTTGCAGCAGACTATGTCTGTGAACTCGTTTGGCAGAGGATCGTCCACACTGACGTGTGGGTGTAGTCTCCTCGTAGCATCCTCGTACCATCCACTTCCAATGGGCGACTCGATTTCAGGGATCGCAGGGTACATCTGCCTGGAACCACACCTGAGCCTGGTGGTGTGCGCGTTTGATGTGCTGTTCAAGACATTTTCGACTTGGCGGAAGCTTTTCTTGGTCTTTGGTGCCCTTTTGAAACATGCGGTATCGCACATCGTTGATGTTAGTTTCGTCCGAAGCTGGTGAGTAAATGCGGCAGAAGAACTCTTCGACACTCCGTATGGTGGATTCTGACAGCGTGCCACGTCCGAGGTCATCAAGCAATGCTCCGTGTTGCTGGAATACCTTCCATGTCGTCTTTTTCCCGGGTCCACCTGGTTGACTGACTGTGTCACATCCTGTAACCGCATGGTACACCAGGATGTTACGCTGCATGGTCGGTGTCAACTGTATGTCGTGCACAGCCACAGAATGCCGTTCCTGCCTTGTGCCAGTTCTCATCCATAGCTCTCCACTTAATTGTCCCGCGAAGTGTGTGAGCAGTACCAATACGTCGGTGTCCCTGCACGAGACTATGGGCCAGATTGTCAAATGTTCTCTTCGGTGAAGAATGTCTTCGTCACGTAATTGGTACCGTCAAACTGTTTTGAGCCGCGACGGATATCGTCGCACCACGGTGAAGGTAAAGAAACGAAGACCAAGCACACCATGTCTTCACCATTCCCTTCGCGGGCGCTGATCTCCTCTGTACTTTTCATCCCATTATTGGATAAGATAAAGACATTTCAGTGACTTTGTGTTACTTTTTACTTGTTTATTGACGAAATTAACCTATGTGCGTAATAAAAAGAGTGGTTTAAAATGTCACCGGGAGACAGGGGCGGGCTGGGCAGAGCGGTGCACTCGGCGTCTGGCGGGCGCGCTGGCAAATGCGGGGCGGAGCGGGGCGGGGCGGGGCACACTTGTTTTCGTACTTTCGTATTAATTCAGTCACGACTCACTTCCCTGGTTTTTGAGACACTAACTATTATTTCCCAACCAAGTTTCACTGATTTTTCTGAAGGAGATACATTGTTGCACAGCACAGACGTGGCATAGTACTCCTTCCAGCATACCAACCTTACCGTGACGGGACTACACCAAGGGAAAAGACGCGGAAGGATTCAACGTTACCCTGGGCAGACATTCAGAGAGAGTTAAAGGGCATGGTGTTTAGCTTAACTAACTTCCTCTATTTGTACAACCCGGAAGCGCGGGGTTTTCTGGTACAGATAGGGAGAGTGGCGTAGGGGTTCACTATGGGTTTCGATAGCTGATTAGCTGGAGCGAGTAAATTTTACGTCACAGCCTCGCCAGCAAATCACATAGTATTTCTAAAAAAAGTGGCCCCCCCAAATCAAAAGGTTTTCTACGCTCTCGGGCTGGGGTTTACAAATTATTCTTTCCCCCGCGGTTTTTTGTTGTTTTTGGGAAAAAGCGCCCACCACCTTTTTCCCTTCCGTCCCTTAAATAATAAAAAATTTAAGTCTTTCCCATGTTTCCCTTTTAATAATAACTGCCCCCCACATCCACACAGGGTGCAGTCAGCTCGTACAAAAAGTTGTTTCTTTAATTGGGTGGAGGGGTGAGTGAAGGGTGGGTGGTTTCGTGAATTTTTGAAGCGGGCGGGGTGGGGGGTGTGAAGGAATGAGTGGGGGGAGGAGTGGGTTGGAGGGAGGTTGAAGAAATGAGTGGGGGACGTGGAGGGTTAGGAGTAAGAAAAGGAGGGCGGGGGGGAGGGCGGGTAGGTGAATGAGTGAGTAAAGCGGGGCGGGGGTGGATGGGCGGATAGGGAAATGAGGGGGTGGGGGAGATTTGCCCCCATTAATTAACCCCAAACCGTGACTTTCATTACCTGGGGTAGAATTTTCGGGCCCGGGCCCCGGGGGTAGGGAAACTATTTTAAAAAAGGGATGTGGGTAGGTGGGGGTTGGGGTTTAGGGTGGGGAAAGTGAGTGGTTTGGAGGGATGCATGTATAATAGATATATTATATATATAATTATATAATTTAAAATATATATTTTAATAATATATATATCTATATATATATATATATAATATTATAAAATTTTAAAATTATAATTTTAATATAAAGGGTTAAATGGAGGAGATTTTCCCACGTTGCTACAGCCCCTTACTATTTCACTTTTTCTAAAAAAAAATTGGCTCAGTTTTACTGAACCCCACAAATTTTTAAATTTGGGCGCTCAATATAAAAAAATGATGTATATATTGAAATTTAAACCTTTTTTTGTCTTTGGGGGAAGGACAGACACACCCTCCCCCAAACCCAAACCTTTTTAAGCCCAAGGGCTGACGCCCTTACTATCAAACTGAGAACTACCTACGAGACAGCCCCAAGTCGAGTCAGGCAATGAAAGCGAAATTGGGCCCTTTTTTTGGGTTTTACTCAGAAAATTTCGCCCCTTTTTTGGCGGGAACCCCAAATAAAGAGCAGCAAACAGGTGGGCCCCAATGACAAGCCAATAATTTTTTCTTAAAGCCAATCAGGAACAGTAATAAAAAATCCAATCATAGGCCTTTAAAATTTGGGGCCCGCTTGGCCAATCATGGGCCTTAATTTAAAACAAGGCTTCAAAAATTTTGGGAAATCACCCTTCATTCTGCCACAGTCACCAAGACCCAAAAAACCAAATTTCCATCATTTTCCTATAGGAAATTGCTCGCTGCTACCCCCCAAACCTCAGTGGGGTTAAGAGTGTTAATTTTAAATTTTTGGTATATTTTGTTTTTTTTAGGTTAGATTGGGGACATACATTTCTACATCCATGATTTAAGAAAAAGGTTAGAAGGGGCTATCTGGAGAGTCTTTTGTTGGGGGCCCCAAAGGGCCCCACCAAACACATGTGGGGGGCCCAAAAAGGCCCCCCAAAAAGCCCTCCGCGGGGAGCTTCCCAAAAAAAGCCCCCCCGGGGAGGGGGGCCCTTTGCGGGCCGGCTTTTTATAAAAATATATATAAAATATATAAAATTAATATATATAAAATATATATAAAATATATATTTTATATATATTTTATATTTTATATAATCCCCCTCACTTAAAACCTCTTTCATGGTCACTAGTGGGGAAAAGAGGAATGAGTAAAGGGCGTGAGTAGGTGAGGGGGGTGGGGGGGATGGGTGATTTGAAGGGGGGGTGGTTCGTGAAAAAGGGGAGGACGCGGGGTTGGGGGGGTGAGGGGTGAGGGGTTTGGGAGGGAGCAGTGGATTATTCCCCCCCTCAGACCCACGGAGATAAGAAAGGGTTTGGGGGGGAGTTGGAAGGAAGATATTTTTGATGCCTTTCCCAATCATCCCTTTACGATGCAAACATAAATAAATGCCCCCTTAAATTTTATAATATATATATTATATATTATAATATATTATAAAATATATAATTTTATATATATATATAAAAATTTTATAATTATATATAAATATATATATTATACTTTTAAAGTTTTAAATATATATATTTTGGTATATATATTTATATATATTTTAAAATATATATATATATTTTGGGATTTGTGGGTTTTCTGGGGTATACGATGTAATTTATAAAAATGTATGTTGTATATAGAGATAAATGGGTAGAATTTACAGGGGTTGTATGTACTACCTTTTAAAATTTGTGTATATTAATCACAAGGGAAAAAATGATTAGAAATTTTGGCGGGGTTTAGGTATACTTTAAAACCAGTAATTGATTAGGTCAAAAAAATTACTCATTTCCCATGTATTTTGTTTGTGTTAAGACAGAGGGGGACTTTTAAAAATCTTTGGGAAAATACGTCCCAAAATACCTCTTTTCCCAGTTATTCCTGTCTCCTTTTTAAAAAAAACCCTTGGTGACGGTGGGGAAAACGAATATATTTTATTGGGCTTGGAAAGGGGGAAGGGATTTATTTTTTTTTTCCTTTTAAGGGTGGGGTTTTAAGGGTATGGGGATGACATAAAATAGTTTCCGGAAAAACATTTTATGGGATGCCAAAAAGGCCCAAAAATACATACAAATTTTATTCCCGAGAAAGTTAGGACAGTTTTTTTAATTTTTTGGGAAAAAAATTCTCTTTAAAAAATTTTTAACTAAAAAGGGTTTAATACCCCCAGTTTAATACAATAAAAGGGGAATTGGTTATTTTAGCCCCCCCCCCCCCTCCCCGCTAGGGGGGAAAAAACCCAAAAATTACCCACCACGCCCCTTTGTGTTAAAATTCCTTGTATTCTCCAGCTATTCTTTCATTCCTTTTTTTTAAAACGTTTTCCACTCCTTCCTTCCCGAAAAAACTCTTTCCTTTTTCTTCAGTTTGGCTCCCCCTGCTGAAAAAAAAGATGCTTTTCGCCCTCGGTTTACCGAGACAGAAATGGGCGCTTTATTTACGGGGGGGTTGTCCTTCGTGCTGGCCACTTTAGGGGGCAAGCACGACTAAAAAATTTGGAGTCACAGACATAAGAAAGCAGGGGGGCCCTGGGAAGAAATAACTTTGAAGTAAAACCCCCGTGGCATCCAAAATGGCCCCCTGAAGAGCGGGGAGGAACCCAAAGGATAGGCGTTTGGGCATGCCCAAGGGCCCAAAGGCGGGGCCCAGAAGCCCGCCATAGGGAAAGGGCCCACGGGTTAAATTTTTAAAAATTTACTCTCATTTACGGGAAATTTGGTTGCTGGTGGGAGTGCTCCAATTTTTCACGCGATGAGTGGTCCTTTTTTTCGACGACAGTTAAAATTCTTGTTTTTGATTTTTACAGTCCCTGTATATAATTTTTGGAAAAATGTTTTGCGATTAATGGCAGTGTGGAGACATGCTTCAGTACGGGGGCCCACTTGTTTGTTTGACCTTTTGGATATATTTTAAAAAACTCATCATTGGGGTTTCGGGTTACAATAGATTTTCTATTTGACATTTCCCAAAACTGGGGGGGGGGTTCCCTTTTGATTAAAAGTACACCGTTTGGGGAAAAAGGGAAGTTGCTCAAATTGTTGCCCCCAAAACAGAGTTATTGGGGGGTTTGCCTATCCCCTGAGAGCGAGACAACTGTTTGAGTAAGAAAATTAAAATTTAAAATATTTTTTCAATTTCTTACCCCATTCATAAAAAATATTTACAGTATTTAAATTGGGAAAAAACTTTTATGGAAAAACAAAAAATATACCAAAACTTTACTTGTAATAAACTCTTTTATTGTGTCAATATATGTTCTTTCCTATTTTTCAGGAAATCTCCACCCTTTACAAAAGCCCCTTCCCCCAAACAAGTGGGGGCGGAGACGAGCTTTTTTTCCCCCCATGAAGGAGATCACTATTGGGGTTCGATGGGCAGGAATAACCTCCCTATAGACAAATTTTTTGCTGAAGGCCCCAGCGGAAAAAAGGTAAAAAAAGTTTGGGAAAAACTTTGGGGTGAGTTAATGTCATAACAACATATTGCCCAATTAGTGTGTTTGCATTCTTACTTGGTACCGGGAAAACTGTCGCTGATGGGAAATTTTTGGGGCTACGTCAAAACATTGTTCAAAATTTTCAGGGCGGCGGGATTTTAAAATTTTTCCGGCTAAAGTTCAATTATGATTTTGATATTGAAAATAAAAAATATTTTAACTTTTTAATTTTAAAATAACTTAAGCGGGGTCCAGAATGACGGCGGGTCACTTCAAAGAAGTCTTACGGGGTTTGGGCATAGCCCACGGTATTATGGCCCGTCACAGGGTTTTTGGCTTTTGGCCCCCCCCCCCCCGTACCTGTGCAGGGGAAACAAAGTTTGGGCTTTTCCCAAATCGTTTTGTGACCCCTTTGTCTTACTCTAGGTTGTGAGAACAGGGGGACACTAAATAGGGGATTTGAAAAGGCGAATCGTTTCCCTTTTGGTAATAAGTGTTTTCCCCAGAATCTTTGGGGTATTGCGGGATGATTAAGTGTAAAATTTATAAATTTGCCCCCATGAGACTGAATCGGGCCTATTACTGCATATTTTCATCAGCCCCAAACTTCAGTTATATGGGTTGGGGCACGCTACCCTAAAAACCGATCCTTCCCATCGCTTGTATCTGAAAAGAGACAATCCGGAGTGCAGGAGGCCAAGGGGGCGCCCACAAGGCTCATGGCTGGGGCAAGTTGATGTTTCTTTTTCGGGGGAGTTATTTGGGTTTTAGGGGGGGAAGGGGAGCCTGCATGGGGACTCGGCGTGGTGACCCCCGGGAGTGGGGCGTAGGGGGGCCCGAGGTAAATTGCCAACCAAATAAGAAGATAAAAAAATTTTTAAAACAAACGAAAAAATTAATTAAACAAAATTTAAAAATTTATTTTTTTTGTTGGCTTCCAAAAATTTGGGGTTTCCAACATTGAATCCCAAAATTATTCTCCTTTTCATCTTTTCCAAAGTGGAACTGTACCTGAAACTTTAAAATTTGGCAAATGTTCCACCACCGGTGACTGTTCTCGGTTTGGGGTTTTTCAACGAGAAATTTTCCCATCGGCAACAGTTCCCTTAAACCCCTTAAAATGTGCCTTTTTAATTTAAAAAGAATTTTTTTTTTTTTTTCTAAAAGGGTTTTCTGCCTTGCCCTTCAAAAAGTTTAGAAAACCAAGGGAAATAAGGTTTTTAAAATTTTTCCAGCAATTACACACCCGGCCTCCCATGCCTCATCCTGCTGGGAACATGTCCCCTCTTTCCCACAGCCTCCCAGGCCCCCCTTTACCTGCGGCTACAGGGGCTCATCCCCCTGCAGGCTACATGAGCCCAAACACTTGCAAGGGTACCGGGCCCCATTTCCTGCCCCAAAATTTCCGGGGTCCCCTCGCCTACAAGCTTAACCGGGGGCCCATCCCCCGGGGGCTACCGTGCCCCATCACCTGGGAAACTACCGGGTCCCCTCACCTGAGGCTACCAGGCCCCCTCACCGCAGGGTACCAGGCCCCATCAAACCCGCCCAAACTTTCCCGGTCCCCTCATCTGCAAGCTTTCCGGGCCCCCTCACCATCAAGCTACCAGGCCCCATCACCTGCAGGCGGCCAAAGGGACCCTACCATCAAGCTACCCAGCTCCATCACCTGAGGCTAAACCCGGCCCCATCACCTAAAAAGTACCGGGTCCCATCATTTTGCAAAACTAAAAGGGCCCCCTCACCAGCAAGCTACCGGGCCCATACCTGCAGGCGGCAAAGGGAACCCTCACCATCAAGCTACCCAGCTCCATCCCTGCAGGCTACCCGGCAACCCCTCCCCCATCAAGCACGAGCTTTATCACCTGCAGGTACCAGGCACCATCACCCCTGGCTTCCAGGAACCATCACCCTCAAAACTACCCCAGTTTTATCACCGCAGGCGGCCAGGCAACCCTCCCTCAGGCTTCCCGGCCCCCTCGCCCTCAAGCTTCGAGCTCCCTCACCTGCAGTCGCCAGGCCCATCACCTGCAGGCAAACCAAAGGCCCCCATCCCCCTTCAGGCAGCCAGGCACCTCAGTAGGCTCTCAAAGAACCTCCCCCTACCCCGCGGAGGGAAAATCCCGCAGCAGGGTAGTTATGGGATTTTTTTTTTCCCGCAGAAAAATTTTGATACCAAAATTGCACTAAATTTCAGATATCTGGGGGTTTTTGAATAGTAAAAAAGCTTACTCCATAATTAGGGTGACACTTCCCTTTAAATTCCCGGATAATTTTTTGATACAGTAGGAAAGGGGCTAATTTTTTGTATTTTGTTTAGAAACCCAAGTGCAGAAATTTAAAGGAAATTTGGGCCCGCTTTTTGGGGGGGGGTGAGACACAGGGGGGGATCAGAGACCTTTCTTTCGGGGGCGTTGGGGCAAATGAGAGGTAGGGGCGGCCCGGAAAAAGGGGGAGATCATTTCGACCCTTTGGGGGGATAGCCAAAAACGCAGGGAGGGCTTGCCCGAGCACAGCAAGGAAATGCAATGCTTTGCAGATATTTGCGGAGTTTTTTTGGGCCCGGGTTTCCCAAAAAAACATTTATTTTTTATTTTTGGTTAAGAAGTATTAAGATTATTTAAATATTTGTTTAATTATTAGTTTCAAATTACTTTTTATTTTGGTTTACGTTTGGATATAAGATTAAAAGATTAGTATAATTTTTTAGTTACCCTTTTCTAAGTATTTTAGGTTTAAAAAAAATTTTAAGATTATTTAGTATTAGTTTTCTGATCGCCGGGAAAATTTTTAAAAGGGAATGAAATTTTCCCAAAAGGGGAATGTTTACATATCATCAGTTTTTTTTTGCACCCTAAGAGTTTTTCTCTGCCTGGCCCATCGTAATGTCCAAAATAGAAAGGTAGCTCAAATAGTGCTTTTCGTCCTAAACAGGGTTGAGTTTAAAAATTTTCCCCCCATAACTCCCGCAAATCAAACTGACTGCTACGTGCAGGCCGGCAGGGAGCAGTTTTTTTATTGGTGGTTCCTCATTTTTTTTTCCATGGCAAGGGATATGGGTGTAAAGATTTAGAAACATTTACTGTGATTTTTTTACTTTTGCCCCAAAATTTTTTAAAAGGTTTTTATATTCAAAGATGGGAATTTTTTTTTTTTTTAGTGTCAAAAGGGTGTGGGTTTTTTTACCTTAGTTTTATTTAAAAAAATTAGCCCAAAATTAGGGTTTTTCCCCAAAAATCAATGCTTTAATTTGGGGCAACGTTCTCAATCTGTGATTATTTTTTCCCGTCCTCATGAAATTTTACATGGTTTTGTGTGCATTATTTTCAGTATTATGAACAAAAATCTAATAAAATAATTTGGGATATTATTATCTCTATTATCTCAAAGTTTGCATGTGGAGATTATTTTTCCCTGTAAAAAATTAAAATGGCTTTATTTTAAAAAATGAAAGCTTTGATTTGATTGTTTTGTGTTTATTTAAATCGTAAATTGCTATCCTAAAACCCTTTCCTATGTAGATGAACATCCTTTATTAATTTAAATGCAGAGAAGGATGAGCAAAAAAGATTCATGGGATGTTTAAAAATTTGTTTTTGCGAAGGGAAAATTTAAACTATTAAAAATTTTTATCAGGAGGCATTTACAGAGGGCCCCTAAAAAAAGGGAAAATCTGTAGAAGTTTTTAAGTGGTTTTAAAGGGGTTTTCATAAAGGGGATGTAGGAAAGTTTCACGAAGTTACACAAAGAAAAAAAAACAAGAAAATAAAGGATTGAAGTGGGAAAAAACAATTTAAAAAGGAAAATTAGGGAGGAAAAATTTTTTACAATTGGAAATTTGTAAATGATTTGGGATTTGGGCTCAAATAAAAAAAGGTATTCCGGGGGGGTCATTAGTTTCTTTTAAAAAGGGGGCTAGATAAATCATGGATGGGGATGAAAGGGGATGTTTGATAATGTTTAAATTTAAAAAGGGAAATTTCTTCCCTTTTAGGTCTCTCCCAACCCTGTGCAGCTTCGTTATTTTTGTATGTTATTATTTTATTAACCCTTTTCCCAAGGGAAAAATAAAATTTTTGGAAAGATTTCCAGGGTGAAAAAAGCACGACCCGTCCCCCGGGGGCACGTCCAGGGACAGGGGCCCCGTCGGGTTTATCATCATCTTCCAACTGGGGGGGAAAATTAAACTTTCAAAAAAAATTTCAATAAACAAAGGAACATTTGTACATTGAAAAAAAAACAAGGATTTTAATTTTGTCACTTTCGCCACTGGTACATTAGCTACAAATTATATGGCACTGCTACCCAAAAAGGGAATCTTTAAAGGGGAATAAAAATGAAACAATTTTCTCTAACAAGGGAACAAAAGAATACTAAAAATTAAATACGTTTCTACAAACAATGATGGGGAAAAAAAAAATTCCAAAAAAGAATTAAAAATAACACTTTGCACGAAAAAAAATGAAAAATTTTAAATTTCCCGTGTGTAATACTAGGTACCGACACAGGGCAGAGATTTTAAAAAATTTAAAGAAAAATTAAAAATTTTTACTTTTTTATTAACGCTATGAATACCTGCTGAGGTTCTGGAATTCACGCCTGACACCCCGGGGGTTGTGCAGCAGAAGACAAGATGCAATTTATCTTTTCAAACACTTGAGGGGTGTATAAATGAAGCGCACCTCCCGACTTGTGAAGACCCTGAGAAATGAAAACCCCCCCCCAAATTTTACAAGTTTAAAAAAATTCCCAAAAAATGCAAAAATATTTTTTAAATTTAAAGCTGATATCAAGCAGGGGGATTTCCGTTTCTCAGGAGCAAAAATTGATTTTTTACAAAAAAAGTTAGGTGAAGAATAAAAAATTTAATTTTTTAAAAGGGAGAGGCATGCTGGAACTTTAAATTTTTAAAAAAACCCTATAAAAGTGCAGGGAAAAATAAGGTAATGGAAAAATTTAAATACTAAGGAGGAAAAAATGAAAAAGTGCAGTGGTTTAAGGTTATCAAACGCAGGGTTTCCCAAAGTGATTTAAATTCCCCCAAGAGAGGATGAGGTGTGACATGGGCAAAGAGGATTTACCCCAGGGGTTAAATTTGGGTGCTGTGGGTGAGAGAGGAAAGTCCTCCAAAAAAATTTGGGGAAGGGCAGAGTACTAGAAAAACTTTAGGGTGAGGGGAGGAAAAGAAATGAGAGGATTGAAGTGTGAGGGAAAAGGGATGGAAAGGAGGGAAAAGGGCTTGTTGTGGCCATCCCAAATTTAGGGGGTTTTCCCCGGATGGAAAAAGATCCCAGTAGATTTGACTATAACCCTTGTATTACCATTAATCACTTAAAATGCTAAAACCCAAAAAAAAAATAAACTTCTAAAATAGGTTTAAATTTAGGTGAAAAATTCGAAGTTTAAAAGTTAAAAAATTGGGAAAAAAAATAAGAAATTTGGGCACCCGAAGCGGCTTTTTTAGGGTACCCCCAAAAAAATTTGTTCCACGGTGACCCCGTGTCCGGGAAAAGACCCCCATTGTACCCCTCCTGTTTTAATGTTGAGGATGCGTGACTGGAGTCCCCAAAAATGGGCCCCAAAGCAAACCAGTGTTTTCCCGGTTTAAAATTTCCGGGCACATCATTCGCTTTTCCGTGAGAGGGTAATTTTAAATCCCCGAAAAAAAAATAACACGTGAAAATTGCTACATGCAAGGTAATTATATAAATTTGGGTTTTGCAGCTTCAATCCAAGAGGGTGAGAACCGCCTCCCACCCCCCTTTTACACACCAAGAAGAAAGGGAGTTCCAAAAGTCGCCTCTGTTTAAACCGCCCGACCAACGCCAGTTGTTAAAAATGAATGAAATCCCTGTGTCGACCCTGTAAAAAAGTCATTTATGAAAGCACAAAAAAACTCACAATTGTTACGATTTTTGCTTTGCCCCATTTTTTCCTGTTAGCAAATCTGAAATTACTCCCCAAAAAACAGTAACAATTTTAAATACTCTAACATTAGTAAATTTTTTTAGTTATAAAAAAAACAGTATCATATAAAAACCCGTATCATAAAACAGTTTCCGCTTCCCCTTCAGTAACCCGTACCTGGAAATCGGCACAGAAGCTGATGATTTGTTTTGGCCCGGGATCACCCCCCCCCACAAAGAACATTCAAGAATATACCTCTTTCGGTTGACATAGATGTTCTTGTCCACAATTGGCCCCTTGATGGCCCAAAAAGAGTACCGTGGGGCAAAAAAAAGTAAAAAAAGAAAAATATTTATTTAAAAGGGCAGCTTTATTGTGTCCCTATTTGGGTTTCTTTTTATGTGCAAATTAAAACCCAAAATATAAAAAAAAAATGATACTTTTAAAACAATAATTTTTACCTTACGCTACAAATTATTCATTTATTAAAACCCAAAAGAAACCAAAAAATGATATCTAATATTTCAGACCAAAAAACATAACATCTTACAATCAAGGGCTCCAATCACTCGTGGGAAAAAATTTGGCCCTCCTTCTGAAGGTTTTAGCTGACAAACTTTAAAACCCCTGCCGTTTGGGGGGCATTTAATTTCCCCCCACGCCTTTTTTGCTAAAGCATTGTGACATCCCTTTTGATCTAATTACAGCAGGTTTAGAAAGGGGGTGTAGAGAAGTAAATGGAACCGATTTTTTAATATTTTAAATTTTTTAAAGGGAAATAAAAATTTTTCCCCCCCAAACTTCAAAATAGATTTCATTTCCTTTTCCTCACGAACGGGGATCTTTTTTTTCCCCCCCTGTAAAAACGCTATTGTTAGGAGTTTTAGAGGGTCAAGCAGAACTAAAACAATATAATCAACCTAACATAGTGTAGCCTTTTTTAACATTGTAAAAAATATCCTCTTTTAGCCCCGATTGTCAGGAAAGGTTTTGGGGGAAAAAAGCTGACCCAAATATAAAAAAACCATGATTGGACCCCTGCCTGCACACCACACCACACACACACTGCCTGGGGACACCCCACACACACACACACACTGCCCAAAACACCCCAAAAAACACACACTGCCGCACACACACGCCCCCACACTGCCCGCACACATACACACACACACTGCCTAGGACACCCCAAAAACTGCCTAGACCAACCCCACACACCACACACAAAACCCCAAACACACAAAACCTAGACACACCCCACACACAAAAACCCCCTGCCACACACACACACTGTCTGCACACACACACAAACACACTGCCCGCACCCCAAAAACAAATACACAACACGGCCCGCACCCAACTCCCCGCCCCCACACACACACACACACACACACACTGCCTGCACCCACACACCCAAAAACTCCCCTGCCTGACACACACACACACACACACAAAACACACACCCCACTGCCTGCACACCAACCCCCACAAAGAGTGAGAGAACTTACCAACCCAAAGTCTCCAACAATATTCTGGAAGGAGCCGCTTTGCAAAGAACCCGGAAATGCTACCAAAAATTGCGGTTTTTTAGGGGTGGGATTTTTCTCCTCGTCCTTTGCCAAAAGGGTGGCTTTTAGCTCTTGGATAGTTCAATCAGACATGTCGTGGGAACCGGTAATTTTCCCGCAGATCCCTGTCACTCAAGGCGAGAAGGTCAAGGGGCCCCAAACGCCTTTCCCTCCGAAGGGGGTAGAGGGGACCCACTAAACCAAAAAAAAAATTCAGCCCTAAAACCCTGGGGGGGGCTTTTTGACGGGGTAGCTGAAGGGGTTTTGAAAACTTAGAAAAGCCCCGGCGGATTTTTAAAATTTTTTTTTATATTTCCCTGCTATAATCTTTTTTAAGCCAGAAAAAAATTACATATATCAATGGGCAACACGATTTTCTGGCAAAAGGTTTAAAACAAAAATTTTAAATGATTTTGGGGTGGTGATTACGAATATGAACTCAATTTTTTTCCATCAAATCAGGATTTTCGCGATATAGCATTTTTCAATTTTTGATGAAAATGACTCATCAGCCTATATATCGAAGGTTTCAAGATAAAAACACGTGATTTTTAGTAATACATTTTGTATATTCTTAATCAAGGAATTACAAAGATTACGAAGTCCATGTACAAGTAAATCAAATATAGTGACAGAATTGAAATAGAAAATATAAACAATACATATATATGGTGCACAGATCAATGGCAAGTAGCAGTTATGTGAATTTTTTTTTCTTGGCTGATCTCTGATGTACAGCTTCTGGGTTGTCTCTCATCAAGCTCCAGCAATAATCCGCCATCATATGTGAGTCCCACCGGCCTTGATACCGTTCTTCCATTGTTTTAATGTCCTGATAAAAACGCTCCCCTTGTTCCTCGCTCACATCCCCAAGGTTCTCCGGAAACTTGTCCAAATGGCTGTGTAAATAGTGAACCTTGATACTCATTCTACATCCAAGATCTCGCAGGCTCATTAGTAGCTGTTCCACAATCTCTTCATAGTTGTCTGCTTTCTTATTCCCTAGAAAATTCTTCACCACATTACAAAATGCATTCCAAGCTCTTTCTTCTGTCTCATTCATTGATGTGATAAAATTTGGATCTCTCATTAGTGTTCTTATTTGAGGTCCATCAAATATTCCAGCCTTTTTCTTCTCTTCACTAAGACCAGGAAAAGTTGAACATATATAGCTGAAGCATTCTCCACTGTGATCAAGAGCTTTGACGAACTGCTTCATCAATCCAAGTTTTATGTGCAAGGGAGGACTGACAATCTTCTTCCTATCCACTAGAGGATCATTGATGACATTCTTATCGCCAGATGCCAAACTCTGTCGCTGAGGCCATTCTTTTTTCACCCAATGCTCTGCTGTAGCTCTACTGTCCCAGTAACACAGAAAACAGGGGTATTTTGTGTACCCTCCTTGCTGACCTAAAAGAAAGTTAACCATTTTCAAATCGACACAAATTAACCACCCATGAACATGATATTGCAACCTCTCTAGGACAATCTTGATGTTGTTATATTCTTCTTTAAGTTTTACAGAATGACCTATTGGTACAGAGCCATACTTATTTCCATTGTGTAACAGAACACATTTCAAACTTCTTTTGGAACTGTCAATAAAAAGCCTCCAATCCCTTGAATCATATGCTAGCAGTCCCATAAAAAGAAGTAGCCCTTCTACATCAGTACAATAGACAAGCTGGCCATCTGAATGGAATTACTTACGCAGTTCTGCTTCCCTGTTACGATAAAATGAGACACCTGTACCGGGTTTCAGCATTCGATTCTCTTGCAGTCTTGAAGACAACAGTTCAGCAGACTCTTTTGGTAGATAAAGATCTCTAACCAAATCATTCAAAGCAGACTGAGTAAACAGAATTGGTTTGTCACAATCTTCATCAGATGGCTGAAAAATATCTGTAGTGTCTTCTTCATCAGTGGGAGCAGGTGAGCAGAGATCTGTTTCATCATTTTTTTGAAGCTCAGTAAATATTGGTACAGGTATTTCTTCACTATGGGTAACTGGTCGATTGGCTGAAGGGATACTTGGGTATTGCAAATATTTCTTGTTTTTCTTATTGAAACCTTTTACATTGACAAGGCAGAAATAGCAGTCATCTAAATGATTGCTTGGTTCTCTCCAAACCATAGGCACTCCAAACTTAAGTTTAGCCTTCTTTCCTTGAGACCATGATCTCAAAGTCTCAACACAGGTTTTGCACACTTTGTGAGGAGCCCAATGCTTGTCTTGGTCTCCAAGTGGTACTTTGAAGTATGCAAAATACACGCTCTTAACAAAGTCAGTAATGTTGCGCCTCTGAGTCTTCAAAGTAAAGCTTCCACAGATGTAGCAAAATATATTTGGATCATTTGAGCACTTTCTTCTGTGAGATGTAGAGGCCATTGTTAGAGCAGCAACACCAACTGCGGACAAATAAAAGAAAAAGAGTTGTTAGCTACCTGAGTTGTTCCTTGAATTTGCTACCCAACCACCTACACCTTAGGCATTGTTTCACAAAAAAGAAACAACAGGAGAAATACAATAAATAACTCAATTCAATGTAAAATTCAATAATAAAACACTACCTGCGGACGATTGCTGTGCAAGTTGAAATGTGTTTGTTTACTTTCGTATCATAAAGAATGGGAATGTTATGCATGTTCAAAGAAAACGAAGATATTCTCCAGTTTATTGGGAGACTGAATTAAAAATAAACCATATAATCCGGCTCTTTTGCTACACTACTCAATAGAAGGATAAATTTTTCTTGAAATTCATGAAAATAAAATATATACCTAAAGCGCGAAAACGTGATGTGATAGAGAAAATATAAGATCAGATTTGAATTCAGCACCCTCAAATTAGTCTAAAACTGTTCTTAAATTCCATGCCAGAACTTTTTTTTTTTTTTTTTTGACGAGTGTAATCAATCTCATGAAGAGTTATGTATGTTGCGTCCTCTACAACTTGCTGTACGCCACCCCTACCGTAATCGCTATATTTTGACAGCTTAATGTCTTTAAGTACGTCATCAATGTGCCTGCAGAATGCCAAAAGTCGCCCAGAACAGCTGCTGGAAGTCGCTAGGTCGTGCAGACCGGAAGTAAGCCTCTCTGAATAGCCCCTGGGTCCCTGTTTAGCGCAGAGAACTCGTCGTATGGTCCCGTCATGGGAAGGGAAAGGTGACATTTAACAATCTGGCCCTATGATCCGTTCGTATCCATCCATATAGGCCGCCTTGGCATGCAATACTATACGTGTATCGGCCTCCTCGTGAGATGATTGCAGCTGTTCAACATCAGACCCCTGTGACGATGCTACTTTGGTTTCTTCCTCAAACCCACCTGCAGTGATCAACTCACAAGTGGGTCGACTCTTGTTTGCCTCCAACATCATTTGATCGCTGAGAAACTTGGTAAGATTTGCCTTGTTTTCTGGTAAGTCCATGAACTGCTTCCAGTTGGCAGGGAGTGGAATCTCTCTGCTGTCAATCTTGCGCCGGATAGAACGTACTCGCCCCTCTCTCCTTTCTCGGGTCCCAGACTTGATTGATGTGATACGATATTGATCGAAAACCACATCGACTCTTGAGCAGTGCTCATTGAAATGACTGAACACTGATGCATTGAAGACATCAGCCAGATCTCCAAATTACTTTGCCCTCGTTGGTTTTCCTATGGCTTGTACCAATGCCTGACCATCTATGATAAAACATGTCTTAAGCGAAGACTTTGGCAGGACCTCAACAGTTTCTCCATCCTCCAAGATCTTCCCGAGCGCAGCTTTATTCGTAGGACGTAGGCGTCCTGCCGTGTCTGCCAATGACAGTGGTACCGGTGTTAGTTCATGACTCAGAAGACTTTTAAGGTCTATATCACGTCCGGAGTCCTGTGCCACAAGAAGCCGCTGGAACAGAAGCCTGTCTGCTTATGGTTTGACCCTTTTGACAAGCATCCTTCCTCGTTTCTAGTGTGTACATTGTCGTCAGTGTAGGACTCTGTGACTGTTTCAATTTTACATGAAAGCCGAAGTCTTGTTTGCAAATCCGTGATTCTACAAATTCTTTGATCTTTGATTCTCCATGGGTTTCAGCGTTCTTGATGTTTTCAGGGGCAAGATCCATTATCATCAGACAGGTCAACTCGTCGCCTGCGTTGCTCTCACTGTCAAATATTGTAAATCGTGATAACTTTTCCTGTAGCTTTTGAACATCTTCTCTGTCCCTCTTTATTCTTGCTGGACCGACATCTTTGTACGCAGATGGTGCATACTCGGTGTTAAACTCACCAAATTGGCCTCGATGAAAATTACTGATGCACGTGATATCGAATCATAGATGCAACAATAAACAACAGATCTAGTCGATACGTCTATCGTTTATAAAGGATTCAAGGGATTAGGAATCCATTACAGTAGTTTTTGCCATTCTTTTTAACATTTCCCAATTCTATAGCATAAACCAATATTTTTAAAATATGGCTTGTTATTCTGCTCATTTTGACACCAAAAATAAGTTTGTAACTGCAGTATTGGTCATTTTATTGACATTTTTTGTATTTTCGAAAAAATCAGATATTTCGCGATTGACCTCTTTCACAAAATAACCCACTGTGAGGTCCCAAATCAATATATCAAGTGTCATCCAGGCTAAT
>JACEEZ010022723.1:160207-192707 GCA_016584305.1 Chionoecetes opilio
ACAAATTACCGTCACTGAAGGTGCTCCGGCCGGCGTTTTTGTCTTCAAGGGACGGGGTGAGTGATTGCCCAGTTGACGTGCCAATGTGTGACACAATCTTTATTATCTAAACTCAATAGCCGGCAAGAATTTTTTTATTCCCAGGCTGTCTTCCCGTGTTGAAAAATGAAAGTAAAAAATAAAAGTGGAAAATGGTGGTTGAGGGTGGAGGGGAGGAAGGACCAAGATTAATAGACACTATTAAAAGTCTATTGATCTTGGGAAGGGCGACGCTTGGTAGGCTACATCGGGGTGTAAAGGGACTTGGAGGTGGGGTGGGGGGGATGGAAGCGTTGAGGGGATGCGGCTAAGACCACGTACTGCCTCAGAGATCCGCTACCATAGTGTTAAAAATAAGGCGTGACTACGGATTTCACGCGACGAAGAAAGTGGAAGCTGACGTGGCGGGCGTAAGAAAGTATATCCGAGATGGCTTCATCAGGACAACATAAGATTAAAGACTTCATCTCTCTCTCTCTCTCTCTCTCTCTCTCTCTCTCTCTCTCTCTCTCTCTCTCTCTCTCTCTCTCTCTCTCTCTCTCTCTCTCTCTCTCTCTCTCTCTCTCTCTCTCTCTCTCTCTCTCTCTTTCTCTCTCTCTTCACATTTGTTAGAGAAAATAACGTTCTCCCAATGTGAGAGGTGAAGAGGGCTCTGAAAAAATAAGTTGTAGACGTATTATATTTCCGCGGCACCGGTTCTGCACAGCCGCAACGCACCGGTTCCCCCTCAGCCCGGGATGTTGTATTGGTGCAGCCGCCATTTACGACGCTGGATTTACGAGGGAGTGCTAATGAGGGCGGGCGAGGCGGCCAGGCCAGGAGACGAAGCTGATAATTGGCGCTTTATTTTATGTATTGTGTCGGATCATCGTTATCATTATCTACTATGAGAGTAATTATTGGCTATTGCATCTCCGCCTCCTCCTCCTCCTCTTCTCTTTTACTTTTTTTTTACCGTCCTCGTTTTCACCCCCAGGATGATAACAGTGTTGGTCAACGTTGCCGCTTTGTGATAGAAAACGTGGAGCGTCCTGCGTTGAAATGAGGCAAGTTTGCTGTGTTATCAGTAAGGTTCCTTCTTCGGCCGGTTATGATCAGAGGCCTCATCCCTGGTCTCGCCGAGGGGCTGGGATGACCCTCAGCGTGCCGCCCACGCTACTGGTCATGCAAGCCTACGTCATCTTGTCGTCAGTGGCAAGGTCAGATCAGTTAAGCTTCGCGTCTTTGTGGTCAGGCAGCAACCAGTCCTGTGGTGGTCGCTCATTATTCTCGCCTTCCTCACCCTCACAGGGAGCCAAGCACACATCCCAGGCTGCTGCGCTACTTCCTTCACCTCATCACATTCCTTCCGCACAGGCGCAGAGAGGCTGAAAGATGGAAGAATAATTATTGTTTGCCATGGTATATATTACCGGAGTGCTGAGTTCTTTGGAACAGATCACAGACTTGTTGTTGCTACACTTAAGCTTCATGTCAAGTCCAGAAGAATCTCAAGAGGTAACCATACTGTGTTTCATCTTGAGAAACTGAAGGACTTGACATCTGCTCATGAGTATGCGGTGGCAGTCTCAAATCAGTTTCATGTGCTCGGTGCTCTCGGGGATCCTGTAGAACTGTGGGATACCTTCAAACGTGAAACTCTACAGGCTGCCAAGGAGTGTATTGGGGAGCGCCCGAGGTTAAGGCGTGGTTTTGTCTCGACGGAGACGCTGGAGAAAATCGTGGAGAGTCGCGCTGCCAGGCTGGCTGGGAACCGGGACCAGCACAGGGCTCTGTCACGCCGGACTAGAACCCTCCAGAGGAGAGACAAGGAGAGGTATGTCAGGAGTCTCGCTGAGGATGTCGAGGGTCATTTGAACGCTAATGACCTCCGACCCGCCTACCGAGCCCTGAAGAAGCTCCGTTCCAAGTCTTCTTCTCGGGCGAGTGCTATTCGAACAGCAGATGGGCGCCTCGTGTCGGACATGGATGGGCAGATGGCTCGTTGGGCTGAGTACTTTGGGCAGTTGTTCACGGTGGACCCTCCAACTGAGCAGCTTCACACCACTGGGTTACAGGCATTGGATGCCGATCCTCCCATTGACGAAAGCGCACCCTCTCTTGACGAAGTCAGAGAGGCTGTAGCAAAGTTGAAGGGTGGACAGGCAGCTGGTGTTTGTAATATCAGTGCGGAGCTCCTCAAAGCTTGGGGGTGAGGCCATGATCCGCGGGTTGCATGCTGTCCTGACTGCCGTGTGGCAATCAGGTACCATTCCTCCTGACTGGAAAAGGGGGCTGGTCGTCTCTATCTGGAAAGGGAAAGGGGACCGTCAGGACTGCAACAATTACCGCGGTATTACACTGCTCAGCGTACCAGGCAAGGTGCTTGCCCATCTATTGCTGACACGAATTCGCAGTCATCTGGTGAAGCATCAGAGACCTCAGCAGTCTGGGTTCACGCCTGGTAAGTCAACAACGGACCGTATCCTAGTGCTTCGTGTCCTGGTGGAACGCCGACGTGAGTTTCGACAGGGGATGCTTGCAGCCTATGTTGATCACAAGAAGGCGTTTGACTCAGTGCATCGTGAGTCACTCTGGGATCTTCTGCGACTTCGAGGGATTCCTGCAAGGACTATTGGTTTGATAACTGGTCTTTATTCTGGGACTGAGAGTGCTGTGAAGTGTGGGGCAGGTGTATCCAGCTTCTTTCCTGTGAATACAGGAGTGAGGCAAGGGTGCGTCCTTGCCCCATCACTTTTCAACGCTTATATGGACTGGGTATTGGACAAGGTTGTAGATCAAAGTGATTGTGGAGCATCCGTCGGCAACACCAAGATCACTGATCTTGTTTTTGCCGATGATGCAGTAATCTTTGCTGAGTCGCTGGAGGTCCTGGTGATGGCTCTCGAGGCGCTGCACGAGGAGGCAAAGCCTTTGGGACTTGCGGTCTCCTGGCTCAAGACCAAGGTCCAGGTGTTTGGAGACTTACTAGATGAAGCAGTACAGTCTGTTCATGCGTGTGGCGAGGACATTGAGATCTTGGAAAGTTTTACATACCTTGGTAGCGCAGTCCATAATGACGGCGGGTCACGTCAAGAAGCCTTACGGTGGATTGGCATAGCCCACGGTGTTATGGACTCGCTCAGCGGGAGTATTTGGCGTTGTCGGTACCTGTGCAGGAGGACAAAGATCCGGATCTTCAAGTCGCTTGTGATCCCTGTCTTACTCTATGGTTGTGAGACATGGACACTAAATAGTGACTTGAAGAGACGAATCAATGCCTTTGGTAATAAGTGTCTTCGCAGAATCATGGGGTATCGCTGGGATGATTACGTGTCAAATCAGCGATTGCACCGTGAGACTGAATCGAGGCCTATTACCTGCATAGTCCGTCAGCGCCAACTTCGGCTATATGGGCATGTGGCACGCTACCCTGAAACTGATCCTTCCCATCGGGTTGTATCTGTAAGAGACAATCCGGCGTGGAGGAGGCCAAGGGGGCGCCCACAAGGCTCGTGGCTGGGGCAAGTTGATGTTTCTTGTCGAGAGCTGCTTGGTATGGGAAAGGAGCCTGCATGGGAACTCGCGCGTGGTGACCCCCGGGAATGGCGTCGTAGGGTGGGCGAGGCGACGCGCCCCCCGGCGTATGCCCCCAATGATTGATTGATGGTATATATATATTTATATATATATATATATATATATATATATATATATATATATATATATATATATATATATATATATATAGTAAAAACGTTCGCTCCTTAACACTTAAACAAAAGAAAAAAAATATTCGGAAGCAGCATATTGACACAAAAAGAGTAACGTGGACACAACATTGTGCGGCTAAACCAGTCCCTTCATGCAGCACAAACACAAACACAACATTTACGCGATAAGCACAAAACGTTCACACAAGCTCAGTGTCTCTTGTTGTTCTCTTTATTCAACTATTGCAAGCTTGGTCTGTACATTTTATCTTGCGTTTATGTCAGACCTAACGTGAGTCTTCCATCTTCTCCCACAGAAAGAAAAGCCTGCCTTGCCTCCTCCCGCCACTCCTCAAGACCTGTGACGCATAATGTAAGTAGAATAGTCCATTGATTGCTTCTTTTGCACCTGTAATAGACTTAAACAGAATACCGTTACCTCTGCAGTTTTCGTTTGCTTCAGTCAACCTAGAAAAATTGCATAGGAACGAAGGGCAAACACATTGTAATGGTGAGGACCCGCAGTGTGATGTCGGTAATGCTGCAATAGTGACCTGCTGGCAAGTATTTGTACCAGGTTAGAAGCCCTGGTGTAGGCTGACTATAGTTTGATATCACCAGGACGTGACCCATTAGCGTGTGCCTTCCTTTGTCTGGCTTTGTGTCCCAAGAAACAAAAGGAGTAGATGATGACCTTGCAGCCTAAGAATCCCAGCTCCACACAAGGGGGAGAATGCAGATATTTATATGTATATTCATATAAATAAAAGGTAAAGCTATAAAGCTAGGAGCAAGTTCAGTCGAAGCTTGTTATTCTGTAGCGGTGTCAGAGTGAATTTGACTCGGTAGATAAGTGCTTTTTTATTATTTGTATATATTTCGTCAAGGCTCAGATGAGCTTTTTATCGCCGCAGACCACATGACGTAGCCTGTACCTCAGACCCACAGCTCAGACCCTCACAACACCCTCGCCAAGCGCCGATCAAAGATGCTGCCCGAGGTGACTATAATGAGGAGTCGCTTACCTGAAGAAGAGATCCTCGTCCTGCGCGTCAGTTTGCATTTTATTCTCTCTTTGCCGGTTGAAAAGTCAAGTGTTCCCTCACACCCTCCCCATCGTCACAGTCCTCCTCTTCCCTCATCATCCCAGTGTCCATACTCCCTCCCCACGCAACACACCATCGCGTCCTCATTCTATTTCCCATCTTCCTCATCTGTCACCCTTCTCCCTCCCCTATTCACGCCAGCCTTCGCCGCGGCTCCATCTTATAAAGGAGGCATCAATCTAGGGAGAGAACAAACTTGCGGGTCTTGATATGTTTCAATGGATGACTTTATTATCAGTAACGTCTTCTTTAGCCCTCCCGTAAACTTAGCGTCCTAATTAACATGACGAGAATATTTTTTTTGGCCACAGCGCTGGTTTCTGCCAATTAGTGAGTCTTTATCTATGAACAGAAGACAACAGTTTGCAGAAGATAAGTTGATAGCCAATAATTTATAAGGTAATTTTCAATTTTTCTTTAAGCTGCCGGAAACAAATCAAATGTTCTGTGTATATCACACACTTTGGCCCTGTTACTAGTCTTCGTTGTTCCCTGGCCACTCACCTCGCCCTGCATGTGTTAAAAAACATCTAAGGATACTGTGCTTCCTTATACATAGGAACCAAAGTCCGATAGATAAGCCGCCTGCAGCAGCAGCAGCAGCAGCAGCAGCAGCATCTAGGTGTGTGGGCGGGTGGTCTGTATCTTTGTTTTGTGCTGCGAGTCTTGATTAGGGGACGCGAAATCGAACTGCTAGTGTAAGTTTGTTTGAATATCTTTTTTTTTTCTGTTTGATACGGATGTCACCAGCTTATCTTATTGAGTATCTATCTGAATACTTACTGTTCCAGTAAATATTCTTAATATCTATTAATTTATTTTCTTTTTTATTTACGAGAAAAGAAAAAAATCGAGGCCAAATTATTTTTTTCTCTACACCACCGGCTCCGCACTGCCTCCGCTCCTCCCACTGTCGCCACAGCATCCTGTCATCTTCCAATCGTTATAACAGCATTTTAAAATACTATTCAGCGCCTAACATGTTGCCTGTAACCCCGACATGACCTGCAGCGTCATCATTTTTAAGCATCACACTTATAGTCCGTCAGCTATGGGGGGTGGCCGGTACCATATGAGGTGGCCACACGTATGTGGTATCATTTGAAAGGTCTATCCATAGGTATTACAAAAATGTATGATAGCAGTCTCAAATGAGTAGCTTGAGGTAGCTAGAGCTGTTCAAAGTATCATAATGTGAATTATCTAAAAATCAATAATTTAGGGTGCATACCATTAATTATGCACACGTTTTACCATCAAATGTTCTTTTAGTAATGCATTTGATTAATTTACCATTAGGAGTGTCTAAGATATCTATTTAGTTAACTAGTTAACATCCAAAATTTCATGATCGTCTACCTAAGTTGAAGCTTAAGACTTTCAGTGATGCAACTAAAACAAAGAGTGTGAAATCGAATGGGAGAGACATCATCCTTCGAGCAACAACAGGACTTTTTGGCATTATGTTAATGATGGCTCAGACACGTGATCTTGACATGAGGGAAGTTCTAGAATACCCACTGGGTCCTTTGCCATGGTCCATTGCCACGCCTGATGGATTCCCTAGAAAAACAGCTAAGTCAACACTGTCAAGGGAACTTCAAAAGAATGTCACTCCAACAGAAGTCGTAGCCCCACCATCAGCCTGTGTGATAGATGGGATGGCCATTGTTCACAAGATTAAAGGTGACCAGAAAACCTTTGGTGATATTGCATCACTAATCTTGTCTAAGGCCCTCCATGAGGCATCAAACAGTGACCGCATAGACATTGTGTTTGACGTCTATCAGGAACACTCTATTAAAGCTGTTGAGAGATAGTTGAGAAGATCCACAACTGGCAGTATCCAGTACAAAAACATCAAAGCCAAACAGCTGGTAGTACAGTGGAGAAAGTTTCTGTCCTCGACAGACAACAAATCCAGTCTCATTCAGTTCCTCACAAGGGAATGGAAACAAGAAAGGCATATTGAGAGACTCCATGGCAAAATTCTGTATGTTACGTGTGAAGAATTATGTCATAAAATCACTGGTCAGGGTTGTAAGCTTGTCACAGAGCTGAAATCATCTCAGGAAGAGGCAGATACCAAGATTCTCTTACACGCAGCACATGCTGCCACATCTGGTTTTCAGACAGTTGTTGTTGTTACTGATGACACAGACGTGTTCTTACTGCTTCTAGCCTTTAACAAGGATATCGGTGCCTCATTGTACTTAAAATGTGGAACACAAGCCAGAACCAAATATATTGAGCTCCAGAAAGTGGCCAGTGTTCTTGGAAAATCTGTCTGTGAAGCCATCATTGGCATGCATTCATTCACTGGGTGTGATGCTGTCAGCACCTTTGCTGGACGAGGGAAGGTGAGCTCCCTCAAACTGTTGAAGTATGATCCCGAGGTTCAGAAATTGTTTTGTGAACTTGGAAAGGAATGGACTGTATCCCAATCGCTGGTAGACAGATTAGAAAAATTCACATGTCGGATTTATGCCTCTAAGACGGCTACGACTTAAGTTAATGAGCTGCGCTATTGTTTGTTTGCATCAAAGAAAGGACACATTGAGCCACACCAACTACCTCCATGCGCAAATGCTTTACACAAGCACATTCTGCGAGCAAATTATCAAACTGCAATCTGGAGAAGGAGTCTGGAAGGCAACCCAGATGTACCACCACCAAGAGGTCACGGATGGAAGCTTGAAGTAATTGGAGATCAGGAAGAGCTCATGATCGACTGGATGGATTTAGCCACTGCTCCTGAAACTATAATGGAACTCCTTGCATGTAATTGTTCTAAAACGTGCAGGCTTCCAAAGTGCACTTGTGTTATTAATGGACTGAAGTGCTCAGAGCTCTGCAAACTGTCCCCATGCGAGAACCAGCCAGATGACGAGGAAGAGGAGACTCCCACAGTAGATGAGGATGACATTGATGATGAGGACTTTGACTGATACATGGTCTGTTATTATCCAGGATTAAAGACTGGTTTCAGTATTTTGCAAATACGAACATTACAAATGTTGCAATTATGTGATGTGTGCACTTTCTGTTGTTGTACATTGGATGATGTTGGTACTATTATGTAATCTGTATTGGAGACTATGTATGCAATTAGTCATTACTTACTGGTACAACTGAACTGTTTATGTATTGTTCATGATATATAGATATATTAAAAGTTTATGTCGAAACGTTTGTCAGAATAATTAATGTGCAAGAAAAATCGAAAATTTGGTTGGGTATCAGGAAATAAATGTCATTCCATATGGATTAATTTTAACATGTTTAACTATTATGACAATGCTTTTACTTATTTCTAGTGGGAGATAACGGTAGGTTCCTGATGCAAAATTGGATTTATTACTGTAGAGTAGTGTGACAATTTACTTCATTTGGAGTAAATATCTCAAACTGCCTAATAATATTGAGATTTGCGAGTGCATATTCATTAATTCTCTATAAGGTGTTCATACCTCTGTAACATGTAATTTTCAAACGGTTTGACATCCACACATAACGTATATCTTTATAACCATTGTATTATTACTTAACTGGTTATGTTTTGGAACAATTTCAACATGTAATAAAAGTATGTTAAAACATTAGGTTATTTTTTCTGAAAATGTGTATTTTGGGGAGCTACATCATAAACTAGTCTGTAATAACCTTAAGCTACTACTTCCAAATTGCTATCAGGCAAAAATGTATCCCTCTAATATATATCTTTCAAGAAATGAGTATTAAAATTGGCCACCTTGACTGGTACCGATCGACCAAATTTTGGCCTGTGGCTGACGGACTATTAGGCATGCCGCCGCCACAAACCCCCAAGTGCTATTTACACCACACCTCAAGACATCACTAGCCACACCACCGCTCATCACCACAACACCGCTCATCACAACACTAACCACACCACTAACCATATCACACACAACACCCTAATATTTCCTCTATACCACCGTCAATATCTTCAACCTTGTACATCATCCAGCATCATCACCACCACCACCACCATCTACACGACACAACCTGGACCTATCCCCTTCACCACCACCACCACCAGCGCTGTCGTCGTCGTCGTCTCCTCTACCTCCGTCAACCTGGGTGGCTTCCCTGGACCCCCAATTACTACATATTAATGCTTTCTGCTGTCCCTTCCTTCTGAGTCCTTGTGTCTCGCCTCCGATTATTTTTGAGAACAATTGATTGGCTTTTTTTTGCCTGACATGCAGTTCTGTGGTGTCTCAAGTTAGCATTGGTTGTCCTTTGTTTGGTTCTTGTTGTATTGTGTGTTTGGTATTGTTCCGCTGATTACAAGATGGCAGACTTGAATCCCGCTGCGCCGGCTGTCACAGGAGGGGAGGGAAAGGGGAGGGAATCGTCGTTCAGTGCTTGTAAAGTAAAACAAAGAAAAACAGCAATTGTTTCTAGATGCTCTGCAATTGATTTTTTGTGTATTTGTTTCCATTCACCGGAGACGTTAGAGCTGCTCCGTATATCTGCTGCCTCAACGCTAGTCAACGCCCAGCCTGGTTATTCATTAGTGCTGTAGTTGTCAGTGTCGTCATTATTCCATTGAGTTTTGGTCTGTTGTTTTATCTATAATTTTCTTTGAATGATGATCAGAATTAATTATAGATATGCCGCTGTTCCTGACACGCAGCATCAGCCACCCACGCGGCGGTGTGTGCGGACAGAGAGCCTCCATGGAGAACCGCTGTTTGGGACACAACATTATATAAGATATTTTCAGATCATCTTAGTGTATAGTAACTGTGTGTGTGTGTGTGTGTATTCATCTAGTTGTATTCATCTAGTTGTATTTTACAGGGCCAGAGCAATGCTCGTGTGGCCCTGTCTCCATATCAACATTTTTATCATTCATCCTAAGTGCTTTGTGTTGGCCGAAGCCAGCACCCCGGAGAGCAGGTCACAAACCCCGGCTAACACCCGGTACCCATTCACTGCTGGGTGGACAGGGGCTCGGGTTTTAAGGAAACAACCCATCTGTTTCCGCTCCGCCCGGGGATCGAACCCGGGACTTCTCGGTTGTGAACCGAGCGTGCTTCCCCTACACCACGGAGTACCCACTGTGTGTCTGTGTGTGTGTGTGTGGTGTGTGTGTGTGTGTGTGTGTGTGTGTGTGTGTGCGTGCATAGGACCAATGGGTGGCGGAAGTTGCGGAACCCTTCTTTTAAAGAGACCGTTTATACCTAGGTAAAACTATCCTTCCATTCTTCTGGACCTTTTTCCTCCCTCATAATCTTTTAAAAAACTCCAGTTAGTTTTCTGATAGCTGTCCTTCCTGCTAGTTTCAGCATATCACTGCTTACACCCAATAGACCTGGTGCCTTTCCATCTTTCATCCCTTTCAATGCTTTTACTACCTCTTTTTCTATTATATTTTCCAGTGGACCTTCCACCATTTCAACCTCCTCCACCTCATTGTTATTTTCTACATTCAGCAGTCTCTCAATATATTCTCTCCCATCTGTCTCTTTTGCCTATGGATATATTTCCTGTGTAATGCTGCCTTTACCGGGAAAAGACCGGTTTTCAACTTTTTTCTCATTTTGCTGAGCCAGTTTTTCACTCTACAATGACTGAAGACTTGTTGATATGGTAAATAAAACGGAGACCTGGGGTGAAAAGTTTTACTACACGTTTTTGAAAATAACACTTCAATATGAACATGATAATCTTGCCAATTAGAACCATCACTTGCTATCACTAATGCTATGGGCGGCGGCATTCATCGACAGCCTCCTTCCCGAACACTTCCCTCAGACAAATAAAATCTTAACACGCCTAAAAAGACTTTTAAAGCCACTAATACCGTTGTAAAATGCGATCCTAACACACTACACATCAGTTATCGTGGTCTTCGAAGTCTTGTGATCAGTTTCAGGACTAAGAACATAAAGAAAAGTCGGCCATTAATTTGCCTTATTATGTGTTATTATTCTATATTGGGTTTCTGTCATGATGTACCTTATTCCTGACCAAGGTCATCACCGATTATCATTCAGGTCAAATGAAAGTGAATGAGCGTCCTACTTGGCTGTAGGTACGGGCGGTCTTTGCCACCACCTCAGCCTGCTTGGTGCTCCTGGAGGCTAATTAATGTTGTTCTAACCTCTGCCTCTTCTCAATTTTCGGAAGCTTGAGAACCTTGGGCTTGGACTGGTCCAGGACGGACGAAGATCCTGGATCGGTCGACCGGTCCCCAGGTTTTTGGTGCGGCGATACTGCATATGACCTTATGGTGGACCGAATGAATGGATCCCTCCCATCTCATTGATAGCATCGTCTTGCACTGGCCGGGGAGTGGCTTGTGACGGGTATGTGCCCAGCGCCACAGCCTTTCGGGAGGAAAATTGTATGAGTAAGGGCCATACAATTATGCATACCACATACGCTTGGCGCGTACTGCGTACGCGCCAAGCGAGTCAAGTTGCGTCGGCATGAGTCATTTGGCTATTCTTTTAGAATCAACACCGTTCACACCGAATGAATCAAAATGAGTCAATCATTAGTTGATCAGTAGTTCAGTGGAGGCGGTGGCCGAGTGGTTAGCGTCTGGAAGTTTCAAGGTTGGTGTACCGAGTTCGAATTCCGCCAGGTGCAGGAGCCAAAATCTTTCGACAATCGTCGAGTGGTATAAGAACACCCTCATGCTGCCCATTAACTATACCTTCGACGGCGAGTGCATCGGAGGACACAAGGAAGCAGCATGAGCCTCTGATCACAGGCGCCACTATAAAGATATCCTGTCTGCGCCTCCACGGGTGAGGGCGAAGCATCACAGCCCTCAAGTGGCCTACCATCCGAGTCCTGAAGGTCACTGCCTGCAGGCGCTATCGGCCGAAGTGTAAAAAAAACAACAACTTGTAACACAGGCTGATTTTAAAAGGTGTGGATAATTTTTGATCGAACTTATATACTATAACTTATAACTATACACGCTGCCCAATGATTCCTGAACAAACTTATCTTAAGTTTGAAAGGGGAACCGAGAGCTATGGAGCTCTCAGAGAAGAAAAGGTAAAATATCCTTATTTAGGTGAAAAATGAGAGAGATGAAGTTAACTCTCGAACTAAATTAATTAGGACGTCCACTTGCATGATGCAGCAAATATCTATTTCTTAACAGTAATACGTACTCTACATACTCGGGAGCATGGTTTCAGTTTTCCTTAAAGAAGACTTTCCTGGTGTGAACTTATTCTAAGAAAAAATACATTGGAGTCAATGTGTGCTAGAATGGCGATTCAAGAATCTGTCAGTCAGTTATCACTCCTAACATATATATTAACTTGTATAACTATTACTAGTGAATTACACCTAACTATCAAACAAGTGTCACGCGTATTATAACTTCCATACAGGATAGGTGCATGTAATTAACATCAAAAGAATCTGTGTATTTTTAGAAACATTATAAACATATAATTATATATCTATGTAATATATATATAATTATACGTTTATCTTTCCTCTTCTGTTTCACCGTGAGACCCATGAACACCTTGCACTCTCAAAGCCCGAGCTAAGTATGTCACAGGACAAATGCCTAGTTGTCAGCATAAAGTATAGGATCAACAAGAAGTGATAAGAAGCCAGAATCACGAGGAGGAAGAGGAGAAGCCCTCGGACATCACCACTACCAACACGCACCTCTCACTCGCCCCGTCCGGCACTCCCTGGCTGTGCTCAAGACATTCATTGTACTTGGTTGTAATCTCTACGCTCCTTACTGGACTCTAAATAAATGTGTACAAAGCTGAAAGTACCATTTTAACTCATATCAGATAAGTTTCTACAATTATCAGACTTATAAATCTTCACTGGACGCGGCTTGACTCATTTGGTGTATACGCAACCTAATAGTACTAGTTGAATGAACAAAAATACAACAGTTATAATTATATGGTTTAAATACCGAAGATGTGAGTGTGCATAAGTTGATACATGCAATTAAGATACACACAGAATTAACCCACGAAAGAGTTGAAAAGTGCCGAGCAAAGCACAAGAATAACTGAATGAAATAAGACTTGTCGAGGAAGAGTGTGTCTTACCAGCAGCATCACCACCAGGAAGGATGCCAATTGCGGCCTCATGGTTGCGTTCTGATGCTTCTTGAGTTCTGGCGCATCTTTTATACCACACGAACACTGCTATGACGCCCTCCTAACATGACCATACTATCATCTTGCTCCCACGCCGCACCCAGGCAGCAGGAACTGTTGTGTGCCGCGTGAGGAAGATAGGATATGGTGTTGCGAACGCCACCTCACATCACCAATGTATACGAGCTTACTATAGATCTGCGTTGTAGCTAAGGCCTGAATTAGCTGCTGACATTTATGAGATTGCTTGAGGAAGCTTGCCTAAAATTATTTGATGTTGATAATGTGATTTAACTTTTTGGTGCAGGTCCTTAGATATTTATAGTAGGCTACGTTGTGTACATACCTCCGATGGTCAAGTCAGCAGGACAAAAGAATGATTTTTTCTTGACGGTCACGCTTTGCATTTAATTGAGAAAGTTGTGAGAGAGTTTCTGTGCGTAATGTGGACCTTCGGAGACAACATATCAAGAAAATGAGACATGTCTTATCGTCTGTATGAGTCGAATGAACTGTAAGCTGAGAAAAAGTCTTTTAAGGAATTTTCTTCGTACACAATTATATTTCCCGTGTTTCGCATAGGATAATTTTTGGCGGTTCTTATACAATGGATTTTTTTTTTTATTCCTGGATCTCCCACACCAGGCGCAGAAGCACGGCCATTACCCTTGACTTATCGTGTATTGTCTTATTAAATGTCTAAGTAGGTCAGCCAATTCTCCAACAATCCCATATTCTATCTACAATAGAAGGGATCAACTTAATGTGTCATGAAAGTTTTCAGTTATGTTACTGGCTTACAACAAATATAATGGCTATATAATTTGTATGCCTTTTATATGAAACCCAAGTTGAACAACAATGAGGCACTTGTTCAGCCTATACATGCTTCGGGTTGAGATTAGTGTTACGACATAATACTCTTGGATGGTAAGCTTTCAATACAATGTGTTAGAGTCGAACTGTACATACTTATGTTGGTTTTCTTGATATTCTTTCTATGTAGTGATGTAATTGTTCATTTCGTATACCTGTATCAAATTATGTTAAATTCTCTCTAGGGTCAAATGCCTTTTCTACCACTTGTTTAAATAGTTTCTCGATGCATAATATATTGTACCTATAGTACTAAACTACTACTAGTACGAACTAGTGTGCCTGTACAGTAGTACACAATACAGTTTTTGAGGCGAGGCGATACACTTCCCAGAACGTCACAATCTCCGTAAATTTCCTTGAATTTTGATACAGGTCTCTTCCTGTTCAGTATTCGGCCTTGTTCAACATTCCTATGAGTTGATTTTGTAATATATACATGTGTACATATATATATATATATATATATATATATATATATATATATATATATATATGTATGTATATATATATATATATATATATATGTATGGTTAAACTGGCGATCGCGAGTCCAGCTTGCGTGTGCATGACCGTGATGAATTTAACATAAACACACACACTCACTCATATATACACACACACACACACACACACACACACACACACACACACACACACACACACACACACACACACACAACACACACACACACACACACACACACACACACCACACACACACACACTCAACACACACACACACACACACAAGGGTACTTGGCTATAGTGTAGTGGAAGCACGCTCGGTTTACAACCGAGAAGTCCCGGGTGCGATCCCCGGGCGGAGCGGAGAAAGATGGGCAGTCTCCTTAAAACCCAAGCCCCTGTCCACCCAGCACTGAGTGGGTGCCGGGGGTTGTGACCCGCCTCCCAGGGGGGGGGGGGGGCTTCGGCCAACACTGAACAATAAGGATGACTGATAAAAAGAAAATTAGATGTGGAGACGGGGCCATAAGAGTTTAGCTCAGGCCCTGTAAAATACAACCACACACACACACACACACACACACACACACACACACACACACACACGCACACACGCACGCACGCACGCACGCACGCACGCACGCACGCACGCACGCACGCACACACACACACACACACACACACACACACCAGATCCAGCTTCCCGCTAAGTGATTACTATACAAAACAAATATGTTTTTCTGCCTGCTCACTATCTTTTTTTTTTTTTTTTTTTTTTTTTTTTTTTTTTACATCACAAGGAACTGGCCAAGGGCACAACAAAAATGGGTAACACAAAGCCCGCTTAGTTGCCAGTCCCTATAAAGAAGACAATAAGAGAATAAAAAAAAAACAGAGGGGTAGGCCAATTTAGTTCGGGAGGTGTCTTGTTACTCTTCTTTTGAAAAGATTTATGTCATAGGAAAGTGGAAAAATAGAAACAGGAAGAGAGTTCCAGAGTTTACCAGTGAAAGGGATGAAAGAGTAAAGATACTGATTAACTCTTGCATTAGGAAAATGGACATAATAGGGATGAGAATGAGTAGAAAGTCTTGTGCAGCGAGGCCGCGGGAGTGGGAGAGGCATGCAGTTAGCAAGTTCAGAAGAGCAGTGCGCATGAAAATAACGGTAGAAGAGAGCAAGAGAAGCAACATTGCGGCGGTGATTTAAAGATTGAAGACAATCAGTCAGAGGAGAGGAGTTGATGAGACGAAAAGCTTTTGACTCAACCCTGTTTAGGAGAGCTGTATGAGTGGATCCTCCCCAAACATGTGAGACGTACTCCATACATGGGCGGATAAGGCCCCTGTAGAGCGCAAGCAATTGGGAGGGAGAAAAAAAAGGACGCAGACGCCACAGCACAACTAACTTCTTAGAAGCTGTTTTAGCAAGAGATGAGATGTGAGATTTCCAGTTCAGATTTTTAGTAAAGAATAGTCCTAGAATGTTCATTGTAGAAGAAGGAGACAGTTGAGTGTCATTGAAGAAGAGGGGATAGTTATCTGGTAGGTTTTGTCGAGTAGATAGGTGAAAAAATTGGGTTTTTGAGGCATTGAACAAAACAAGGTTTGCTTTGCCCCAATCAGAAATTATAGAAAGATCAGAAGTTAGGCGCTCGGTGGCATCTCTCCGTGAATCACTTAATTTCTGTTGAGTTGGACGTCTAATAAACGACGTTGAAAAATGCAGGGTAGAATCGTCAGCGTAGGAGTGGATAGGGCTTTGAGTTAGACTTAGAAGATCATTAATGAATAATAGAAAGAGAGTGGGTGATAGGACAGAACCCTGGGGAACACCACTATTGATAGATTTAGGAGAAGAACAATGTCCGTCTACAGTAGCTGCAATAGAACGGTTTGAAAGGAAACTTAAAATGAAGGTACAGAGAGAAGGATAGAAACCGAATGAGGGTAGTTTGGAAATTAAAGATTTGTGCCAGACTCTATCAAAAGCTTTTGATATGTCAAGGCCAACAGCAAAAGTTTCACCGAAACCCCTAAAGGAGGATGACCAAGATTCAGTTAGGAAAGCTAGAAGATCGCCAGTAGATCACCCTTTACGGAAACCGTACTGACGATCAGATAGAAGATTGTGAGCTGATAGATGCTTAAGAATCTTCTTATTAAGTATAGATTCAAAAACTTTAGAAAGGCAGGAAGTCAAAGCTATAGGACGGTAGTTTGAAGGATTAGAACGGTCACCCTTCTTAGGAACAGGTTGGATGTGAGCAAACTTCCAGCAAGAAGGAAAGGTGGAAGTAGATAGACAAAGACGGAAAAGTTTGACCAGGCAAGGTGCAAGCACAGAAGCACAGTTTTTGAGAACAATAGGAGGGACTCCGTCAGGACCGTAAGCCTTCCGAGGATCTAGGCCAGAAAGGGCAAAGAAAACATCATTCCGAAGGATCTTAATGACAGGCATAATATAGTCAGAGGGTGGAGGAGAAGGAGGAACAAGCCCTTCATCAGCCAGAGTGGAATTTTTTGCAAATGTTTGAGCGAAGAGTTCAGCTTTAGAAGTAGATGAGACAGCTGTGGAGCCATCTGGGTGAAGCATAGGAGGGAAAGATGAAGAAGAAAAATTGTTAGAGATGTTATTAGCTAGGTGCTAGAAGTCACGAGAGGAATTTGATTCAGAAAGATTTTGACATTTTCTATGAATGTCTTGTGTGTGTGTGTGTTTTGTGTGTGTGTCCCCGTCAGGATGGCATGGTTGGTAGAGCCGTGAGCTCGCGTGCAGTGTCCCTGCATTCGGTCAGCGGTTCGAGTCCACCAGGTTCGTCCTGGCGTGGTGGCGCTTTGTATAGTCAATAACCTTGTATTTGGGACTTGCAAAATGTCTAGATAGGATCAAAGTATCTTATCTTATCTTTGTGTATGTGTGTGTGTGTGTATGTGCTTTACCGTTGGGCGTGCCCCTAATGTGGACACTCTATTCATAAAATTAACCAGGTGTTTTGTTGTTAGCTAAGCTGTTCATCCTTTTTTTCGGGGTTGGTCGATAAATGGGTACCTGGGGAAACCTGGGGAAGGTATCTGTGGTAACCCGGATGTCACACTAGCTCTGTGTCACAGGAGGGTAACGGGTTCCTATCCACTACAGGCTGAAATGAAGAACATACTTATGAGGAAAGGTTGAAGGAAATAAACTTACCAAGACTTGATCAAAGAAGAGAAAGAGGAGCTTAATAACAATTTTTAAACTGATAATTCCGATGTGTGATCGTTCCGATGTGGGATGTTTTGATTCCCGAAAATGATGATCCTTCACGGGGTTTGGCTCCTGCAGGGGGAGGACCTGCTCTTCAGCCTCCTCCAGCACGCCCTTCCCACCTCAGTGTTCTGGATCTTCTGCGAAGCTGCTGTGTCCTGCAGGGGAGACTCGTCCTGCTGTCCTTGACCCCGGGCCTCGCTGGCAGCCTCCTCTGTCATGCTTGGTGCAAGGGTAGTGTCTCGCTTCCCTTCTCGTTCGGTGGTGGCGCTCCAAGGTCTGCCGTGCCTAGGAGCACCCCGCCACCAGGGTCACAAACAGAATCACCACTGCCACACACACGCACGATGAACACGAGCCAGAACACAAACGTCTTGTGTTCCTGCTCGGCCTTCTGGACTTGCCTCTCAAGGCACAGATGTTCCTTGCTGCCCACCACCATGGGCAGCACCTCCCCCAGCTGTCACCCAGGGGAAGCCGCACTCCGCCAAAGGGTCTCTTGGGGAGGCCAGCCACGAAGCGGCGGCCAGGCGCTCCTTCCCCAGCACGGTGGTGTGGGGCCCTGCGTTCCTTAAGGCCCTCATCACCTGACGCAGCTTGTCGACCTCCAGCAGCAAGCCCCTCAGGACGAGGGTGATCCCCACCCCCATCACCAACACCACCTCCAGGCTGGAGCCCCGGGCATCAGTTATTTCATACCGAATCATCAAAACCCCACTTGTTTGCCCCATGGTGTGTGTGTGTGTGTGTGTGTGTGTGTGTGTGTGTGTGTGTGTGTGTGTGTACGCGCACGCATTCCAAATTGTTGTTTCGTGCAATATCACAATAATCTAAGAATTCATATTATGTAAATATAAATGAAGCAATACAAATTATATTGTATTAATTAAGGAATTGCAGCATGACAAGTAATAAAGAGAGTAAGTTTCTTTAAACTATGGTCATTTTATGGTAATTGTATCCATCTGGAACTCCTTTATTGCAATAAATATTACTTCAAACTACGCACGGTGTTATCATAAAGACAGTGTGGCGTCCTTATAATGTTTGTAGCGCAATGCCACGTACTGACTTTGTGTCTCGATGCAATATACGCAATGATAAACAAAATATAAATCAAATATGATCATGGTCTCTCTCTCTCTCTCTCTCTCTCTCTCTCTCTCTCTCTCTCTCTCTCTCTCTCTCTCTCTCTCTCTCTCTCTCTCTCAATTTTTGCGTTTCAGGGACAAATCCTTCAGCTTGAATATGATAGTTTTTGAAACTAAATTGCCCATGCATTTACAAAATGCACCATCACTATTACTGCTACTACCCCTATCTTATACTGCTGCTACTACTACTACTACTACTGCTATTACTACTACTAATTATACTTCTTATACTACTACTACTACTACTACTACTTCTACTGCTGCAATTAGTGATTAGTCCTGTCGTTAAGGAATTGATGGCTAAATTGATGGAATTATTATTATGACAATGATGGTAACAACGAAAAATATGTAGTAGTAGTAATAGTATACTAGTAAGGGTAGTAGTAATAGTAGAAGTATTAAATGTAGTAATTGTACTATGTATTGGAAGTTGTGGTATATTAGCAATAACAACAACACAGAAGAAGTAGCAGTAGCAGTAGTAGTATAATCTCAATAAGAGAAAAGTACACGCTATCGCACGTCATTTCTTCCTCACGTCAGAGTAACAATGAAAAGCTTCCTGCTGGTGTGACGGAGCGTGTGTGCTGTTTGATCCATTTGTTCTGGCCGCCTGCTTTATTGGTATCCTTCTTTGATAATAATCATGATATAGGCGGATGGAAATGATATCTCTGATCAGCACAGGGGATGTATTCAGCCTCTCACTGCAGCATGATTTCAGTGATAGCGGTTATGGCTTGAGTGGCTAAGAATAGGTCGTCGAAGTGCCAGTTAAGTAGCGATAATGACTGCCAATGGAAGGTTGGCGCGTATTACTCTTCACCTCGACCTTCGCTGTGACCGAGATCCAGTGAAGCCCCGAGGAGCAGGAACACACCTCAAGCAACATACTGTTTCTGTGTTGAAGGCTGTGCCACCGCCGGGAAGAATAGCTTTCCTTCAGATAGTAATATTGCTTTAATGATTTTTTTTTAATGAAACTACTGTATTAGTAAATATTCTAGCAAATTATGTTTGAAGAGTAGGTGTGCAAGCCCTGACTTGCCTAGATGAGGCTTCTCTGCACTTTTCCTGCATGGCTTGCCTGCAGGCAAAGCGTGGTAACATTTATGAAATTAGGTCACAAGAAAATGCCAAATGGAAAAAAATATGATGTATATAAGTCAGTCTATGTTCAAGCTACAGCCATGCAAAGGTTGATTAAGATAAAAACCTTTAGCATTTAAAATCGAAAATTATAGTGTATATCATGTACGAGCTACATCACCCATTACATATATATATATATATATATATATATATATATATATATATATATATATATATATATATATAAGCGAAAGTAGTGTGTGTGGTGTGTGTGTGTGTGTGTGTGTGTGTGGTGTGTGTGTGTGTGTGTGTGTGTGTGTGTGTGTGTGTGTGTGTGTGTGTGTGGTATAGGTTCCGCCCCCCGTGGCGGAATCCCATCATATACCACATTTTTGGAACCAGGTTGACCAGGGGAAGGTTTTAAGCCCAATTATAAGATGATCCGATCACTTTTTTTCTCTTTTTTTTTAGCAGCCTATTAGCGATAATTGTGAAAAAAAAGTGGGTTGCGAGAATTGAGGAAACCTTGATGTAGGGTGATGGGTAATGGGTGAGTGAATGGGTGGGGTGATGGGTAATGGGTGTGGGGTGATGGGTGAGTGAATGGGTGGGGGGTGATGGGTGATGGGTGAGGGAATAGATGGGGGTGATGGGTAATGGGTGAGTGAATGGGTGTGTGGTGATGGGTAATGGGTGAGTGAATGGGTGGGGGGTGATGGGTAATGGGTGAGTGAATGGGTTGGGGGTGATGTGAATGGGTTGGCGTTAATACATACATTTCTACATCCATGATTTTAGGAAAGTTAGAAGGGGCTATCTGGAGAGTCTGTGTTTGGTGGGCCTTTGGCCCACCAAACACAGGTGGTGGGCCGAAGGCCCACCAATAGCTCTCCGCAGGAGCTAGCCGAAAAGTCCGCCCGGAGGGCGGCTTTGCGGCTAGTATATATATATATATATATATATATATATATATATATATATATATAAAATATATATATATATATATATATATATATATACGCAGTGAGGCCGGATGAATCATGAAAGGAATATAATCAAGGGTATATCATGCCTCTTATTATATCGAGATATATCAAGAAAGGATCACTGCGTACACGGAGATAATTAATTTTGGTCACTCATGTCAGTCAGCTCTTACTAGGTTAACCAGCCACTTCTTTCGGCGTTTAGGTGATAATTGTTATCTTTTCCCTCTATATCTTTTGTCAACCGCGGGCAGTTCCGGAAAAGTCTCACAGCTATTAATAAGATAGATCAGTCTTGAGGTATTTGCCGAGTCCCCCAAAGCCCTAATCAACTCAGATGAATGTCTTACCGAAGGGTTGTTATCTAGACATATTCATATTATCAAATCATGGAATTAGTATCAGTTTGTGGTGGCGAAAAGACATAATAAATGGAAATACAAGGCTGCAGCCAAACACAACAGGCGGCATCACAGGTGCAGGACAGGTGTGGGCAGGTGTGGTGATATACGTACAGCTGCAGGTGATTGTTGTCATATGTTAATGTTCTCCAACTTGACGTAATTAATGCGTCATTCGCACCAGTGTTGCTACTAATGGAAGGATAGACACGACGAAGAAGGAAGCGAAAGGATCGCGGGAATAAAATTGGGAGTGGAGGAAGGGAGGTAAGGAGGTAGGAAGAGAGGAAGAAAAGGAGTTGCAAGGCATTTTAGAAGGAAGATGAGGAAGGGAGAATGGAAAGGATGCAAAAGTAAATTGATGAAAGAAATTAGAGCAAAAAAGCAGCTACGTAGAGAGAGAGAGAGAGAGAGAGAGAGAGAGAGAGAGAGAGAGAGAGAGAGAGAGAGAGAGAGAGAGAGAGAGAGAGAGAGAGAGAGAGAGAGAGAGAGAGAGAGAGAGAGAGAGAGAGAGAGAGAAGAGAGAGAGAGAGAGAGAGAGAGAGAGAGAGAGAGAGAGAGAGAGAGAGAAAAAAAGACTTAAACGAATACAGGTGCGGAAAGGTAAACTTTACTTGCCATATAGTAGCAATAGTAGTTATGATCATTTCGTAATGTAATTATTCGTAGTAGTTATAATAAAATAGAAGTAATAGTAGTAGTTGAAATGGATATAATAGTATACTATTATTTTTTATTTTTTTACATCACAAAGAACTGGCCAAGGCCACAACAAAAAGAGGTAACACAAAGCTCGCTTAGTTGCCAGTCCCTATAAAGAAGACAGTAAGAGAATAAAGAAAGGGGGATGGGCCAATTTAGTTTGGGAGGTGTCTTGTCACTATTCTCTTGAAAAGATTTAAGTCGTAGGTTATTACTACTTATTGCTTATTAAGTCGTAGATTATTAGGTTTTAGTCGTAGGCAGTGGTGGGCGCCGTTAATCAAAAAGTTAACTTCGTTAACCGTTAATCCGTTAACCAAAAAATTTACTTCGATAACCGTTAATCAGTTAATTCTTTAAAAATGTAACGAAAGTTATCGATAAACCGTTAACGTTAATTTTTATTATAGAAAATAAAAATCTGTTTTTGCTCTAAAACCACCTAAAAACACCTTTGAAAAGTGTCAAAACTATACAATCAGCCTTTATGGGTTTTTTTTAAGGGCTTTAGAACCCAAAAACTAGTTTTTTTTTGCTTTAGAGTAAAAAAAAAAAAAAAGGCAGATTTTAGTTTTAATTAAAAAAAAAAAAAAAAAGGCTGATTTCATAGTTTTGGCCCTGTTATAGGTTTTTAAAGGCTTTTAGAGCCAGAAAAGGGTGGAAAAAAACTTAAATGCAACACAATATTAGTATAAAAAAAAAAAAAATTGGGTTAGCGGATTTGAGTTAACGGAAGTTAAATGTAACGGAAGTTAATTAGTCCGATAATGATTTCCAAAGTTAACTTAAAAGTTAAATCGTTAACGAAAATGTTAACTTCGTTAATTAACGATTAACGGATTAACGGTTTGGTGCCCACCTTTGGTTATAGGTAGGGTACAGGTTATAGTAGTGGTTGTAGAAGTTGTAGTAGTAGCAGTGGTTGAAATATATGTGATAGTAGCAGTGGTGGATGTAGTAGTATAGTGGAATTAGGAGTAATAATGGTAGTACTGAAAGTATCAAAATTAGCATCCTTACTACTGTTATTACTACCGCTATACTACTACTACTAATGATAATGATAGTAATTATTATTATTATTATGATTATTATAATTATAATGATAAGTCTACTACTACAGCTACATCTACTACTACTAATGATAAAAATAATTCATCTATCACAACTACTTTAGCTGTTACTGCTGCTATTTCTGCTTGCTGCTACGTACCACCACCACCACCACCACCACAACCGATACAAATGTATAATTATATTGATTGTAGCATCCTGGTTTGCCAGCTGTCTTGCCTCTGATATATTAGGCATATAATGTAGTAAGTATTAGTGATATTGTTGGGCTTAATCAGTAGCTGTAGTGCAACAGTAAAGTAGTAATTTATGACCGTTTTACGAATAAATATGGAAGAAAAGAAAAAAGTCCCCCGCTGATATTGTTGGTCCTGAGAGCAGCGTTGCAGATCGGGTGAACCGTCGGCTTGGACACTAGAGACCCTTCAGCTAGCGAATCATGGCTACAAAACAGATGGCATGTATATAGGTGGCTAAAGAGAATAAATCAATATATATGATACAAAAAATTAAGTTAATTCAAATGGAAAAAAAGTCTGCGGTGTGTTTAATTAAGTGTAATGTCCCTGTAAGTGACAGACAAGTGTGTTAATCCAGCCTGGATCACTTTTTTTGGTATAATTTTGTTAAGGAATTTGATATCCTTTTGAATATTTCTTTGCATGTGCGAGAGAGAAGGTTGGTTGTGTTAAGTATTATAAGGGTCATCATCATCATCATCATTATAATCATCATCATCAGTTCTTAATTGAGGCGGTAATATCAGTGTAGCAAATTGTGTTTCCGGTGGATTTACGTTCATCATTATTTATTAACTTTTTGTGAACCAACATGAACCTGATGGCCTAATGCTGCCCCGACCCATAACACACACACTCTCTCTCTCTCTCTCTCTCTCCTCTCTCTCTCTCTCTGTCTGTCTGTGTCTGTCTGTCTGTCTGTCTGTCTGTCTGTCTCATTTCGCTCTCTTACTCTCTCTCTCTCTCTCTCTCTCTCTCTCTCTCTCTCTCTCTCTCTCTCTCTCTCTCTCTCTCTCTCTCTCTCTCTCTCTCTCTCTCTTTCTCTCTTTCTCTCTCTCTCTCTCTCTCACTAATTCGCTATTCTCTCGCAGTACCTCGCCATCATCCCTCTTATGACTGATTATAATATTCAAATTGAGCTACTCTTCGTGTGTGTGTGTGTGTGTGTGTGTGTGTGTGTGTGTGTGTGTGTGTGTGTGTGTGTGTGTGTGTGTGTGCGCGCGCGTGCGTGTGTGTGTGTTTGTGTGCGTGTGTGTGGGCGCTCGCGCGCTCGTGAATAGTGTGGGTAAGCTCGCATGCCGGTAACAAGGTGTTGGTTCCTCTTGACAGACGCTCAGATTACAGGTTACAATGAGTCTCAGAGCTTGTTACAGGCTGGAAAGGAAGCGAAAAATGGCATGAATATTTTTTACCCAATATACTTTATGATGAAATTACTAATTTGTTGCTTTTGTTGCTGTTGTTTTGTCGTGTAATGGGTTCCCTATTGATATTATTTTATAATAATTATTATTATTGTTATAATTATTTTTATTATTATTATTATTATAATGATGATGATGACGATTATGGTAATAATAATAATATTATTTATTATTTTTATTATCATCATCATCATCAGTATTATTATTATCGTTATTAGCATTATATTGAACACCAATTTAATTTATGATAAGTGTGTGTGCGTGTGCGCATGTCGTGCTTGCGTGCGTGCGTGCGTCTTCGCGAAGCCCGTTCAAATGATCACCTTCGTAGTTTCTGTCGAGGAATGAAGGTCAGAACAATGTCACCGAACACTGTATCATAGAAAAAACTATTGTGACAAACCAATGACTACTATGCAGTAGTCTTTGGACAAACAAACAGTCTGTGTGTTTGTCAATATAGTTTTCCTCTATTGGTAGTACACACACATTGATAACTTTGTAATGTTTTTTGTTTCGAAGAACATTGATATTGATGTTGGATCAGCCTTAAGGGGCGATAGTACAGGAGAGCCGCCAGGTATTACCCTCGTAAGGCTAAGGGCTAGTACCCTTGCCTGTACACTACAGGTTACCAGTCACGTCAAAGTAATTAGCCAAAGTGCCAAGTGGATTTGAGTAAGCCTTCACTGCCCGCCGCTACACCTACATTATCAGTCAATGGATATCATTTGTTACTGGGGTTAATCATATGTTGATGTAAAAATTCAATTCACTGTAAAGCCTATGAGAATCTGGTTCACTCACGTCTGACCTGCGTGTTGTAGAATCCAATGAGGAGCAGAGACGGCACCACCAAGATCATGAAGGAATTATACGAAAATATAAGAAAAGAAATATGTGTTGATGAGGCCAAGGCGTTTATACTTCAAACAGAACTGGGTGGAACTCTGCCAATTTCAAGGACTATTTATCAAGTTGGAATCAAATGCTGGAATATTCGGGAAACGATGAGGTCAGGTCAGCACATGAGGCTTGGGTGTCCTGGATTCCTGGCCTCCCTCCCTCACCTGCCACCCTCACCTGGCTCCTCATTAGCCCATACCTTCCATGCAAGACATTCGAGCTGTGGGTGATGGGTGGGAAAAATATAGTTTATTTGTGTGCGTAAAGTGGCATTGCAAAAATAAGTAAAGAGGAAAAACTGCTCAGTTATCAAGGAAGGGGAAAAAGTTACCTGATTTTTTTCCGAATAAGACTTTGGTGTCTGTGGCTTGGTTCATGTGTGTGTGTGTGTGTGTGTGTGTATGTGTGTGCATGCGTGCGTGTGTGTGCGTGTGTGTGTGTGTGTGTATGTGTGTGTGTGTGTGTTTGTGTATGTGTGTACGTGTGTGTATGTGTGCGTGCGTGGGTGTGTGTGCGTGTGTGTGTGTGTGTATGTATGTGCGTGCGTGCGTGCGTGTGTGTGTGTGTGTGTGTGTGTGTGTATATGTATGTGTGTGCGTGCGTGCGTGTGTGTGTGTGTGTGTGTGTGTGTGTGTGTTGTGTGTGTGTGCGTGTGTGTGTGTGTGTGTGTGTGTGTATGTGTATGTGTGTGCGTGCGTGCGTGCGTGCGTGCGTGCGTGCGTGCGTGCGTGCGTGCGTGCGTGTGTGTGTGTGTGTGTGTGTGTGTGTGTGTGTGTGTGTGTGTGTGTGTGTGTGTGTGTTTATTTGCTTGTATCTATAACCTGCTTGTTCTGGGCTTGCTGTCGCCGCTCGTTTCATAAGGCTGAAGTAGCTTGATTTCCGTGGCCCTTTAATTACACGCTATTATTGTGACTCCCGGACAGACTGCGCTTAAACCTTGAATTTACATGGCGTGAGTTTCGATAAGTGAGGCTGTGCATCTTATCAACTGGCGCCTCGTGAGTTAAACAGGAAATGTATATAGCAATTAAACCCCAGGAAGAATATACTTTTGTTCTTCACCAAAGGAGGAAGGGAAACTGCCATGGCTTTAATTTAAATCCCCCCAAGGTGATCGTCCACAATCCTGGCATAATGGAAGAGTTAATGATGCCGCGTAAGTCACCTGGAGGTCGCCGCCGAGCATACCTGGCAAGGGTGGGATTAGATAGTGCTCCCCTCACCTCCCCCTTCCCCTCACCTCCCTCTCACCCTGTTCTTCCTTCCCCTCCCTCCCCCGTCCAGCAGGCGCCGTCCACCCAACATAGCACTTAATTGGCAAGGTGGTTATGGCTCAGGAAAGTTCCATGCTCGGCCGGATATTAATTGGGCAGATTTCATCGTCTGATTCCCCGACACTGCCTCGCCTCCCACTTTGATTCTCACCATCCTCCCTCTCCCTCTCCTTATTCTTCTTTTTCTTCTTTTTCTTCATCTTTTCCTCCTCTTTTCCTCCTCTTAGTCATCCTCCTATTCCTCCTCCTCCTCCTCCTCCTCCTCCTCCTCCTCCTATCTTATTTACGTTATCCTCCTTGCAATACTCATTTCTTACGCTCCTCCCTAATGTTTTGTCTCAGCCTTGCTTTGTCTCCCTATTTATCATTTGTTTCCTCACCTTGTCCTCTCCTCGGTTGTGTCGTCATGGCTATTCCTCAAGGTCTTCTCTTTCCTCATGTCCACTTCTTCACATCCGTTTCTTATCTCCCTCGTGTTCCTCCTCCCTCGACCTCGTCACCGTCCTCTTCCATCCCGGGGACCTCTCTAGGCCATGACCCCGGGTTGGGCTCCTCCTCCTCCGCTCTGTGGGTGAAGTGGAGATGTAGTATACAATTATCTGACTTAAGCTGGAGGGCAAGCACAGCCAACAAGGTTCAGAAGTCAAGTGAACACCACAACATTTACTCTTGAGTGGCTAAAGGTACCAGAAAAAAAGGAATAAATATACTCAAAAGATTCACGTTCTCTCCTCTTTATTATTATTAATTTTTTTTGGGGGGGGTTATTATATTAGTTAGGCATCCTCTTTTGTGGAGAAGAGTCCTGTTTGAGGTTAGTGGGGGCTGGAGGGAAGATGTAGTCGCCTGGTATTGTCTGTGCTGGAAATAGGAAGTGGAGGCTTGTGGTGAGTGGCAGACAGGTAGGCGTGCGCCGCCCCCTCATGACAGGCAGGTGAGGGATGCGTGCTGCACCGGGACGCAAAAAACAAGTAGAAATAACTTACCATTTGGCAGATAAACACCGGGACACACACACACCACACACACACACACACACACACACACACACACACACACACACACACATACACACATACACGCACACACACACATGCGCGCACACACACACACACATGCGCACACACACACACATACACACACGCGCATACGCACATACACACACACAAACACACACACATGCGCGCGCACACACACACACACACACACACACACACACACACACACAGCGACATAGATTAATGAGACAAAAAAAAGATAAGAGATACAGAAAACAGGAGGCGCAAGGGAATAAGAAGGGAAAAATGAGAGAAAACATTATTTATGTGTATGAGAGAGAGACATATAGATGACGAACAGGGAAATTTCCCCCCCCTCTCCTTCCTTCCTTTCCGGCGTGCCCGAAGTCCCCCGCATCACGCGGCACCTGCGGGTCCTCCAGGTGTTCGGGGCTCAGGTAATGACTCAGGTTATCTTGGCGTCCTCCTAATGAACACTCCTCGCGCGCACATAAATACCCATCAAACATTCCCACTCATGTCAGGTGTGTGTGTGTGTGTGTGTGTGTGTGTGTGTGTGTGTGTGTGTGTGTGTGTGTGTGTGTGTGTGTGTGTGTGTGTGTGTGTGGTGTGTGTGTGTTCTTTTTTTCTAAGCATCCAAGTTTATGATTCCTATTATTCTTCACGAGAGAAAAAAGCCCTCAGAAACTGGTTTTTAATTCCTGCCCCTCAAGCTATGTCAAAAATTTGAAAGCTTTCTTCTCTTTTGTAGTATTGTTTTGTTGTGTCTGGTGGAGGATTAAGGGATGAAAAACTACATTTATTCATAATTACAGAGGCGACCTCTTTGATCGTTAGTCGCGATGACCTGGTCTGGCGGGGCACAGGAGGTCACAACGGTGCCGGTAAGCAGCGTGTTACAGCAGACACTCGCCATTATTTTTTTTTTTCCTTCTACTTCATTTCTTCACACATCATTTGCTGAATAGTGAGCTAAATAGCGACAGCCTCAATCCCAAGGAAATTGTTTTCTCATTCCTTCTCGTGTGTTTTTCTTTTGTAATTAGGCTGTTGGCGATGGAGAATTTTTTTTCCCTGTGTTATAGATGAGACATGCATATTTTAAAGAACTATTGAGTAAGTTTATACTCCTGCTCTCCTCCTCATTGTTCTGATTTACCTCTGTTCCTGCTCTTGCTTCTCCTATAAATGTTCATCTTCGTTCTCCGCCACCGCCTCTTCTTCCTCCTCTCCTCCTCCTCCTCGAATGCGCGGGTTAGTTACTGCAGCAAGTAAAATTAATGTCGAGTTAGTTTTGTATGTTTTTCTTATGCAGCTTACATTGCTATTACTGTTGTAGCGTGGCAGCAGCGGGAGGAATGTGTCGGGGCATAAACTACCCTGCTGCAGATCACCTGAGAGCAGTTTACTAATATAAATGTCAGGGCGAGTTGATTAGCCGTAGGACAGTATAACTTGTACGGGACATAAAGTTGTAGGGAGGTAGCGGAGGTAAGGAGGGTGAGAAGAGGAGGAGAAAGGACGAAGGGAGTGTGTGGTGTGCAGGGCTTGTGGTTCGTTACGGTACGGTACGAAATTACTGTACGGTACGGTAATTTAAGGGCTAAAAGTACGGTTCGATATTACGGTTGGATATATTTCTTCAAGTTCGGTACGGTACGAAAGTTCGATTTTTATTTCCGTACTTATATCGAATCATTTTCGTACCCAGCAGTATGGATGGTAGGCTACCACCCATACTATCTATCTTCATGTATATCTATCTGTAAAAATCACTTGACTTCACCCCAGCTCAGGGACCAGGGAGCAGGGACTCAAGGAGCGGTAGTTGACCCCCCCATTAACACCACTGTGTGACCTCATTATCAAGGAGGAATTTTCCATCCAGCGCCTGGGTGTTGATCTGGGGTTCTGGGATTTCTGGGGATAATGATTAATAGTTCAACAGGCCATGTGTCTAGTTCCTATCTACCTTAATATATATATACTGTATATATATATTATATATATATATATATATATAATATATATATATATATATATATATATATATATAATATATATATATATATAATATATATATTATATATTATACTATATAATATATATATATAATATATATATATATATATATATATATATATATATATATATATATATATATATATATATATATATATATATATATATATATATATATACTCACCTCACTTCAACCTCGTTCATGGTCACTGATGATGGAAGAGTGAGTGAGTGAGGGCGTGAGTAGGTGAGGGCGTGAGTAGTAGAGGGCGTGGGTGGGTGGGTGAGTGAAGGCGTGGGTGGATTCGTGAATAAGTGAGTGAGTGAGGGGTGTGGGTAGGTTAAGGAGTGAGTGGGTTGGAGGGGTGTTGAAGAAATGAGTCAGGGCGTGGATGGGTTAGTGAAATAGTGAGGGCGTTTGTGAATGGGCGGGTAGGTGAATGAGAGTGAGCGAGATTTGATCCCATTAATTAACACCACCGTGTGACTTCATTAGCTAGGTAGAATTTCTGCCCAGCTGCCTGGGTGTGGACGTGGCATGGGGATTATCCCTCAGCCTCCTCAGGTCAAGGAAATAAGTAAGGTGGCGTGGGATTGAAGGAAGATATTGTTGATGTCATCATGCTTTTACGATGCAATACATTTTTTTTTTTTTTTTTTTTTTTTTTTTTTTTAACATCACAGGGAACTGGCCAAGGGCACAACAAAAATGGGAACACAAAGCCCGCTTAGTTGCCAGTCCCTATAAAGAAGACAGTAGGAGAATAAAATAAAAACAAAGGGGTAGGCCAATTTAGTTCGGGAAATAAAATACATAAAATAAATGCACCCTAATTCAAGATATATATATATAATATATATAATATATATATATATATATATATATATATATATATATATATATATATATATATATATATATATATATATATATATAGATAGATAGATAGATAGATAGATAGATAGATAGATAGATAGATAGATAGATAGATAGATAGATATAGTTAATGATTTGTAAGTCTCGGGTATAGAAGGAAATTATGAAATGTATATAGAGATAAATGAGTAGAAGTTACTATGTGTTGTATGTACATACCTGTAAAAGTATGTGTATATTAATCACAATGGAAAATGATTAGTAATTTTGTCAATTATTGATTTTGTTTATGAAAGTCAAATGTTTTTGGATACGAAAATAGTTCGAAATTACGGTACGGAAATTTATCGTACTAGTACGGTACGATACAAATTTTATTCAGGTACGGAACGGAATTACGGTACTGTATTTATCTGAGGTACGAATTACGAAAAATATTACCGTACCGTACCGTACTACATGCCCTGGACTGGTGTGAGCCAAGTGGGAGGGGCGGTCAGCACAATTTAGGTCATTTGCATTCCTGCCGCAAGGTTTTCCCGGAGAGTGAGTGGAGGCAACGCGGTCCCTGAGGCGCCGCTGTGAGCTGCCCGGAACAGTGAGCGTCTTGTCCAGGCGTAGTCCATGGCGCAGCGGTCCGAGGCGGTGACACGCGGTGAAGGAGGTCATTCTGCTGCCTAAGTGGAGGGCTCGTTGTTAGGGATGGACACCTCATGGCGCTGTGAAGGATACATGTGCAAGCAAACACAACTCGCTACAATCATATGAACCAATTCACCAAATGTCAAGCATTAATGAGTGATTGGACGCTGGTTTATTCATGTTCTTGCCTCTTGGTCATCCCTCCGCCGCCATGCACAGGGCAGCCTGAAGGGGCGAGAAATTACATTCATGGCCGGTTGACAATTAAGGCCAGATCCCTGAGCCCTGACCTACGGTGCCTGACGCAGGTACCAAACGGGCTTAAAAGGCAATCACTGAGCAAAGCTAGTCAGGCGGCCACTCCCACCGACTGTATAAGGACAAAACAGACGTTGTCATGACGACCAAGGCAATCTTTTCCTCCTCCCTTTTCTGTACCCATCCTCCTCCTCCTCCTCCTGCTGAATAGATTACAGTGTAGATGTGAACCTACGCATTTACTGTTTGGGTCTAGCTTAAATGGCACACTTTGCAGGTTCTAATCTGTGGTAAGTACAGGGATGCATTCCTCAGGCGGCCCGCCCGGCGCTCATCAAGTGTACTACAGGCTGTCAACTTTGCCTCTTGTCGGAAACCATTAAGGAGGAGACACTGCTTGAGGGTCTCTCAGCTCTGTGTCCTGGAGGGCTGGAGACTCACGCCTCAGGAGGAATCAGACGACAAGGCGACGGAGCCAGGAGCCGGTGTTGAGCCAGACGCGTCCGCCGATCAATACTGAGAGGGGTGTGTGAGCCTTTAGTGGCGGGGTGGTTGTTGTGGAATTTAAGAGTCGCTCGTGTATCCCTATGGGGGGGGAGGGGAGTAAAGGGGCGCGGAGAACAAGGTGAGGGATGATTTGGACATGAACCCAGACCATCGAGGAAAGTATCAAGATCATTACACCCTCGGCCTTTACTTATAATATGGGCGGTATTTTTTAAAGTAATTTCTTGTTCTTCGTTAGTAATGTTTCATATAGTGATGTGTTAAGTTTCACATTCAGTATGATTAAATAATTAGTTACATTAGAAGCTGTGCAAAACTAGATTTATACACACTTCACCGCCTGTATCAGTGGCGTTCTAAGGTTAGGAAGGTCTTGAGGGCGGCTACGAAAGCATCCGATCTTACAAAACAGTTAATTTTTCGAGGAATTTAATAATCACATGATACTCTGTTATTTATACTTCGTTTAGGGGAAAAAAGGAAATAAGAAAGTTGAAGACATGCAAAATAAGGAATGATTGAATTAAAGTATTAATAATTTTACTCTTTGCATTTCATTATTCATGAGCATGAGTGG
>JACEEZ010022723.1:202707-230935 GCA_016584305.1 Chionoecetes opilio
CTATATGGTTCAGTTTTGATCCCCGTACTACAGGATGGATATAGCCGTTAGAATCAGTGCAGGGAAGGATGACCAAAACGATACAGGGGATGCGTAACTTTAGTTATGAGAGGAGATTTAAGCTATTAAATTTACACTCAATTGAGAGGCGTTGAGTAAGAGGGGAACTAAGAATGACTAGAGAGAATGACCAGACAACTAAACTAAAATGCACGGCAGATTACATGTAGCATGCTTAATTTTTTTTTGGGTCTTCTACCAAAACCCCTTTTTTTTTAGGAGGGGCGTCCTTTTCGCGCCGCAGAAAATAGATTTTGGGTCCCGTACCAGACAGGGCATGATTAAAAAAATGATTAGATTTGATTTTGTTTTATCATCCGGAAATATTTTTGATTATGTTAGATTAGATTACTCTTTTTTTTCCTTTTATGTTTAATTTGATTATGATTATTTCTTTTTAAGTTTGTGTTATGTTTTAGATTTTTTCTAATCATAATACATTTTTTGGATTAGTTTAGATATGATTAAATCACATCTTTTTTGTGATTTTTTGACACAAATGTTTATTATTGAGGTCATTTTTTTGTTCGTTATCTTTAGTCAACAGTGTTTTTATTGCATTGACATATTTAAAGGAAATGTTATTGTCAGCAAACGCAAATTAAAAACTTCACACACCCACTTTCCCCGTTTTTGGACAATCCCTTTGGATATTAGGAAACACTGAGCCACTACGGTTTCCCAGAGGAAATTTTGCATGCATTATATAATTTTTTCACTGTATGTAAGTACAAGTATTCGAAAACAAGGGTTAAGTAAAAAATGCATAAATTTTTTCCCCCATTTGTTTGGCTTCAACCCCCTCTTTGCTCATACTTTTCCTTTAAAATTTCAAAGCCATTCCCTGAATCTGCCACTTTTTGACAGACGGTATAGGTACGTCCCAGTGTGAAAAATCTAGAGGGTCAAAAAGAAATTTTTGATTTTTGTTTTGCTTACATCTCAGCGCCGCGTCCCCTTTCTCATGGAGCAAGCGACGGGTGAACGTTTTCTGCGGGGGACAGCAAGAGAAAAGTACCGCTTGAAAGGAAATTTCTCTTGCCTCCCGCAGAAAACCCCTTTGTGCATGCTTTGCAAACTGCTTGGCTGGAACTATATATATGAAATTGAATTAAAATTTTTTAGGAGAAATGAATTTGCTACAGGGAAAAATACAATGAAATAATCACAATAATAAAACATTTTAATTTTTGATTATTATAAGAAAAAATGATTAGATTGATTATTTTTTAAAAGCGAGTTTCATATTTGTTTATGATTGATTATGATTTACCTTTTTGTTTAATTTTTGATTACGTTTTGTTTAGTTATGTAATCAAAGCCTTTGATTATGTTTTTTAATTTAAATATCAGAATCATGCCTATGTCTGCCGTACATGAGAAAATTCCAATTATTTAACTTATGTATAGTAGGGTATTAGGGCGATTCGCTTCCATTAGGTAAAGGGGAAGTATTTTTGAGGTTTATCCAAAGCATTTTGTGCCGCTGAATCCAAAAATCGTAGGGGGGCATCTTTTTGGGTAATTTTTTTGCGAAATTTGCAATTTGGCAATTTGGCAATAAAATTGGCAATTAAAAATTTGCAGAATGGAACAAAATCGTAGAGACCCTTTTTGGACTAAAATTAAAAGCTTTTAAGAGTGCATAAAATGTTATTTAGTATCTGGGGTTATTTTTCGCATTACGAACTATAATGGAAATTAGAATAAGGGAAAAAAAATTTGGAAAAAAAAATAAAAGGAATAATTTTGGCCTTAATTTCACATAATCATGAAATTTTTTTGGGCTGTATCTTTTCTAAAAAGGCACTACCGTTGATTTAAAAATGGTAACTTTTCTTACTGTCCTCTTGGCATCAAGGGGCCAAATCATTCGGAAGTTCTGCTACGGCTCAAAGACCACAGGAACCCCCAGCGGTCACGAAGAAGACACACAAGCCCCAAAGGGGTTTTGCTGGTCTTTTTTCGCCAGAAAACCCCCTTCACCGCGAGAAACCCCAAAACTCACCACCGTCCTTTCCCGAAGGTTGTTCCGATAAGATAGTGGACGCACTGCAAGAATCGAGGGGACGGCAAGGAAGCTCTTTTGAAGTCGAAGGGGGAAAGGATCGGACGCGCAGCAAAGTCCATGGGGGGTCCTGCATCGTCCCCCCAATACATTAAAAACGCTGGGAAGAACCCAAAATTTTCAATGGGAGGGAAGCGGGTGTTGTCACGGGATCCTCAGATTCACTCGGCGCCTCTGCTCGCCCTCCAACTCGCAGCGTCTGGACCTTCGCACCTCTCTCCAACTATAGCTTCCCCGTCCCTCTTGCCCCCTTTTCGACCAAGGCCACCCCGGGTCACGACAAAAAGTGCCCTTTCAGGGTTCTGGAGAAGAAGAACGCGGGGTCTCCCGGGCCCCCGCAAACCCCTTTTTCCTCTGCGTGCTGGTCCCGACGGGTGGCTATCCTTCAGCAGCACCCCGTTTCCCGGCTCAGCAAACTTTAAGGACGGTGGGTCCCTCCTGCAGAGAGTTTCCCAATGGGTTTGGTGGGGGAGTTGCCCTTGTCTTTGACAGGTACGACATCGGGGCGTCCCCCAAAAGGGCAAGAAGGGAACAGCGAGCCCGAGGTGGAGGTACGAATGAATCCCAACAGCGCGAGGATAAAGCTGGAATGACCATGGCAACATCTTGTCCCCAAAAAAAACAAAATGCTTGACCCCTCTCATTGCCTCCCAAACCAGCCCTTTATGGGGATTAGCGCGTCTGCGCGTGGGGGCAAACCCCCTGGCAACTTTGGACCCCGGGGGAGCCAAGTTTGCTTCAGAACAAGAGGAAGCGGACCTAAGATGATATATCATCTCTCCATGCCGACAAAAATGTGGAGGGAAAACCCAGTTTCCCGGACACTGCTCCTCGTCCTCCTCCCCGACACTTCCCCCAAAAACCTCCCAACACGTGCCTCCAGCTTGGCAAGACGACTTTCAACTTCAGCCATCCACGATGAACATCTCCCCGCGGGTGTGATCACGTCCTTTTATGCTCTGACGGTTGCGAAACCATTTTTGGCCCCCTTCAGGAAAAGGCAAGTTGCAAAAACTTGGCCTGTGTTCCAGGCGGCCGACCAGGCAACCCTCGACGTTTGGGTTTCACTCCGAAAAACCCGGGCCGTGACGAAAGAGCCTGGGCGGGGGTGTGCCGATCGTGACGAATTTCGGATATACCTGCTCTCGCCGCAGGCGAGGTGGACGGCCTTTGAAGAAGAAGGGTTTTGGGGCGCACTGGCCCCCTCCGACAGTCAACGCCACCACCCCCACATTATGCGAGCCCAGCTACAGGCCCCCGTTGGGAGGGGGCTGTGAAAAAGGGTTGGGGCCCCCGCCTGACCAAGTACGGCTACGGACCAAACCCGGCGCCTATCCCTTCCCCCTGCCCCCCCGCCCCGCAAAGTATCATGGAGGGTGCAGTTTCGAGCAAAACGAACTGCTCGACCATCGCTGCCGCTGTCAACGCCGCCGCTCCTTTTTCGGAGCTTTGCATTGCTCCCCCAGATGGGCATGAGGACGTCGATGGCGAGCGACTAGATATTCGATTTTTTTTCAACTTGTGAACGCTTTCCTATCGCAAGAAGGATTTTTTTTTGTTCAAATTTTTATTTTTAAAAAAAACGCGGAGGAGACTCGGTTTCGTTGTTTAAATTTTGTTTCTGGAGTAATACTCGGGCACTTCGGGCGGGGAAAAAAACCCTTTTGGGGTTCACCTTAGGTGAAGGAAGTATTTTTAGGGTTTTCCTAAGCATTTTCAGTTGAAATACCCGTTTACGCAATAATTTTCCCACCCTTTCACAAATTTGAATTAAAAGTGTCCCAAGAACAATTGTTTGTTATTTTACTTTTTTTACTAATTAAAATTAGTTTTTTTAAATTATTAAGAAATCAGGTTTAAGGCCAAAAATTATTCCTTTTTTTATTTTTCCCAATTTTTTTCCACTTTTCCTAATTTTCCCTATAGATCATAATCCGAACAGTCAAAACGGAACTCAAAAAAATTTTATGCACTCTTAAAAGTTCAATTTGAGTTCAAAAAAGGTCTCTACACGTCGGTTCTCATTCGCAATTTGTAATTGCCAATTTTTTTTGCCAAATTGCCAAAATTTCAAATTGCGCAAAAAAATTACCGCCCCCGAGTGACCCAAAATAGATTTTCGGATTCGCGGGACAAAAATGTTGGATAAGACCCTCAAAAAACTTCCTTCACCTAAGGGGAAGCGAAAAACCTTTTCCGCCCTAAGTGACCCGACTTATTCCTTTCCCCTAAAAAACCATTAAAAATAATTATAAGGACTAGGACTATACCCTTTCAAGCCATGCCAAGAGACCAAGGGGATAAGGAACAAAGACCCCCTTTATGATAAATATCTAAAAGGGTAAAAATGTTTACAATATATGGGTCACAAAGATAAACCCCTTTCCCTTTTGGAAAAGTTTTTTAAAAAAATTACCAAATGACTGTCTCATAATTTTTAAATAATTTATGAACAGAAAAAATATTTGGGTAAGTTTTTATATATAAAGTTAGGAATATTTTTGAAAAAGGTCTTTTTTTAGGATAAGGTTGATGGCCTTAGAAGGTTTTTAAAATTTTTTTCTGGAAATTTCAATACAAATTTGACGAATCGCAAACCCCAAGTTTTTCAGTAACTGTCTTGTTAAATAGCGAGAAAGCACTGTACTTGCATGCTAAAAATATGCTTTCATTTGAGATCAAAAGTAGTTGATAAGTCTAGTGGAGTGGTATCGGAGGAACACGCAATCAGTCATTAAATAATATAAGGAACTCACAAGAGTGGGGCTTACTTCAGCACAAAATGTCCAGCAGCAGCTCATGGCATGGTTTTTCTTAAGATCCACTGAATCCAAGAAAACTTTCAGTTTGATGTGTGGGAAAGCTGCTGCACATGCAGCCAAGGATCCTTTCCTTGCGTACCCATGTTCTCTGTGAAATCAAAGATTTTTATCAAATTGAAGGAGAACATTTGAAGTCTGCTTGCAAAATGCAGGTGGTCAATCATCCTAATTCAAATTTGCTTATAAATTGTGTCTACGTGAATGTGCTGCAATGCTGCATAATAAAAATACCATATCATTTCAATCGGGGCATCACGCCGGGGGGCGCACATCGCTCGCCCCCCCTACAAACGCCCACTCCTTGGGGGGTCACCACGCGCGAGGCTCCATGCAGGCTCCTTCCCATACCACGGAACTCTCTAACAGGAGACATTAATTTGCCCCAAGCCACGAGCCTTTAGTCGCCCCCTTGGCTCCCTCACGCCAGATTGTCTCTTAGGCTTACGGCACAGTGAACGCTCTGGATCCTACTCACTGCGCCATGTTAGAGGTAGGGGGTTCACCGAAAAGGCAGGCACCGCTCGGGGATCGAACCCGAGATCTTCCACTGTCGGAGCGGACGTGTACAAGTTACACACTACGGGTCGCATCCCGGTGACAACCACCACAGAAATAAAAAAAATCTATTTAAATAAATAAAGCCGACTTAAAATCAAATAAATCGGATATTATATTTTTTTTTTAAATAAAAAATATCAACACCCCTGGTTTACTGTATGGATATATACTTCGATGAGAGGCGCAGATATGGTTCGCGGAGCCTACTTATATAACAAATGAACTGGGAATTTTGCACAAAAGTCAATGAAAAGTTAAGAGATATTGCATTAAAACACTCATAGATTGAAAAGATGCTCAGATAATGAGTAAATGGTGCCACCTTAAGGTAAATTTCCTTTTAGGTGTTTGCCCATACTCTCCCACTTCCCCAAACAAGTTTGGGGAAGCTATGGGAACGCGAGGTTTTCGGGTGGTTAACGATAATGCGTCGGCAACACGTGTTAAGAGTTGTGTAGGGGGGGTAAAATTCCCTAGATTCTAGGGTAATTTCCTTTATATCTAGAGAAAACTTGCCTAACCAAGGATTAACCTAACTAGCGGGGGACTTGAATCCCCACCCCCCCCCCGATAAAACTAACCTAAGCTACCGAACCAAAATCTAATCTAACCTAACCAAATATAACTACCCTAACCTAACCTCCTGACTGGGGTTGGGGAGGTTCTCGACACTTCGGTCATCATTCTGTGAGGATCGGCAGGTTCACACGTTTATAGACTCAGAAGAAAATCCAATGAATATCCACTAGAAGCTAGTGGGAATTTTTTCAACCCCCCTAACTCAAATACTATGTTGGTTGCGACGCATATTTTGTACCCCAGCCAAATATCCGCTATTCCCCCAGGTCCCCAAGTTGTTTTGTGGGAGAGGGGAGTAGGGCAAAACACTAGAATAATACCCAAATTAGAGGAGTCTCATATAATTATATTTTTCGCTAACACATGCTCGTATGCGAGAGCAACGAAGGGTCAATATAACGAGAGCATAAAATAATTATACTATAGTAACTATCGCTAAGGGAACTGGATTGAACATTTTTACTCTATGCTTTATCAACGAGATTCATTGTGGATGCGAATTGATGCTCAAAGATTTATTCAATATGCTTCTATTTAGCTATACCAAGCAATATCGTTCAAAATGCACAAGTTTTTACATATATGCCTGCCTATTATCAGTATGTGATGTGCCCATGCACCTTTGCATTATTTAATAATAATAATATCTTCCTATTGTGACATAGTAACCTCAAAGAAACAAAACCTTTTGTACCCATTTTGTATATGATGAATGCCTGAGTCCTATTAAACACAAGCCTATCAAATAACCAAACGGACGTAATTATGGTAATTGATTCCTGAAAAAAGAGTGCCAAGATAAATTCCAAACACATCAAAGCAAGTCAGTTAATATAAGTTTTGTCCTCGAAATCAAGTGGTGAAACAATAAGGAAAATATACCATATTAACCATTATGTCACCTACCCACTATCACAACACAAAACACTGGGGCTACATGATATAATAGATTGCCTTACATACTAACAATCAGGCAAAAACCAGCTAATAAATCAGACACGTTTCCACCGCTCTTGCTTGCTAGACAACTCGACCCAACATGACAACCTCACCTCGCCGCGAGCACAACTCGACCTCGCCTAAAAGACAGCTCGACCCACGGAAAAAGACAAGTCGACCCACATCGAAACAAAATTCATAGGGTTAATGAAACCTAAACCTAACCTTATAAGTTTTAATGAAATGCTAACCTACTTAACACAAAGTATAACTAACCTAACCTAACCTTAACCAAAAGTATACCTACCTAACACTACCTTAACCTTATAGGTTTTAATGAAAACCTAACCCTAACATTAACCACCACAGTATACCTAACCAACATAACCTTAACCACAAAGTATACCTAACCACCTAACCGTGTCCTGGGGGAGTAAGTCTCACGATTGGGTCGACATGTCTAGTGGGTCGAACTGTCATCAGGTCGAGTGTCACTTGGGTCGACTGTCCAGGCCCCCACAGCCTTAATACTAACCTGCAATTTTCGCTCATTTTTCTTGGTCTGTAAAATCCACATTTTATAAAACATTTGAAGTCAACAATAATCTAATCTAATATCAGGAGAATATTTATATGCAGTATCAATCATTGTGTTCTGGAACTGGTCTCGATAGGAATTCTCTCAGATGTCAAGCGAGTGTTCCAATTTCATGTCGGCGAGATGTTCCAATTGTCACATGTCGGCGAGCGTTATCTATCTTTCGGTGACAGTTCCAGTTATTGTGCATGATATGTACAGTACCCAAATATATACTCTTAATATGCTTTTACTCGTGTTTATGCACTTTAAAGAGATAAATACCAGCCAATAGCCTGAATAGTTAGGTTAGGTTAGTTGGCCAGTCAAAACAATGTCCCCAGGTTAGGTAGTGAACGAGCTGAGGGGGGTGTCTGGGGGTACAGTTAGGTCAGGTTATGTTACTAATGTAATACTGCCAGTTTTATGTGTTTTGGGACAAAGCAAAAATGTGGTGTCCAATATGAAAATAGCCTTTATTCTTTCTATTCATCTATTACCAGTGAAAACTGATCGTCGAAAATGTCCACGTCGGCTCGAGTTCTCGGGTTCTCGGTTGGGTGTTGTTTCGCGAGAAATACCCTATCGGCGACAGTTCCACAAACCTTTTTACTTACCTTGAATTGTTTTCAAGCTTCATATTGTGTCCTCAATATGATACAGCATCATCGCGGTACACTATTTCTTCAAGAGAGTGATTACATACATTGACAACCAAGCAGAGTGCTACAAATTATGTTCAAATAAGAACACACGTACGTATCTAAAGCCCTCATAATGATCTGATTTGTTCTGTCCTTATTTTCACTGTTTCACACTTTGCTGCTGCCATGAAAGATGTTACAGGCAACTCTTAAGCACTTGTAAATTTGCTGAGAGTGGTACGGCACCGATAAGCAAGCAAAAGCTAGCAAATGTCTCGGGAGAAACACATAAGTGGTAAGTTCCTGGAATTCTAACCTGATTTGATTGCCTCCTAATTTCACCTGTTTCACACTTGCGGTGCCATGAAACAAGGTACGGTAAAGTTGAAGACACTATACTCTCTATGGGAGCACTTACAAGTAATAGCAGTTGCTCAAGTATTGAAAAAGCCATAGCTAAAAAAGGGACAACTCACATGCTTGATGATATTTCGCGGCTGGTGTTTGGGCCTGCCTAGCGGATTCTGCGCATGCGCAGAAGCTTGACAATTTTAAACAACATTTCTGCGCAACACGGCAAGCTCGGGATTCGACTGCAGAAACGTCGATGCAGTGGTTTGAAGGAGGTGGACGAAGCGGGATCAGGGAAAAGATCATCGCCTTCGTTTTCGACACCACGGCTTCGAACACTCGGGATGGGCAAGGTGCTTGCATTCGGATTGAGAACAGAACTCGGACGAAGCGGCTTTGGTTGGCTGCCGCATCAGGTACCACGAAGGTGATCCTTAAGATGTCTCCCCCCCCCCGAAGCCCGCCTCGGCTCTTCCTTCTGGTCATGACTGATTTTGAATCTTCAAACGACTCCGTGATCGCGATGGTCCTCGGGATCCTCGCAGAGAGAGACGGTGGAAACATCGGAGGACTCGCTAGAGTTCTTCGCCACCAATGACACTCCAGCAAGCTGAGAGACGACGCATTTGGCCTTCCTGAAGGAGGCTCTGATGTCGAAGAACAATCACAGGGAGGACTAGAAGAAATTCTCCGTCTCTCCTACCTGTTCCTCGGTGGTGGAAGGTCCAGCAAACCATTTCCGCCGTCCTGGAGCTCTCCATCAAGACCGGTGTAATGGCAAGGCATCTACTCCTCAAGCTTCAGATGCTGAAATCCCAGCTGTCGCTGACTGTCGAGAGAAGGCCGGGTGGAACGAGTGGCCCTCTTCGTTGCTCTGGTGTACTGCTAAGCAATGGCATGAGGCACCGATCTCTGTGAAAATCGTTGAACACGTGCTCTTCCTCAGATCCTCAAGACATACCGATGACAACAAACCGTTGCCAAGGCAGCAGTACAAGCCCTGCGGACGCACACCTGTGGTACGTTTCGAGAAAAAGCCGGGACTGGCCTTCTTCGACTCACGGATTGATGTGGAGGAGAAGAAGCAGATGGTCAAGCACTTGGACAAGCCGCCTCAGGAAGAAGGAACTCAAGCGATGGAGGGAAAAAAAATGACGATGTCTCTCCCTCCGTCCTTCGTCACTTCGAAGGACACGGTCTTCTTTCAGAAAACTCGACGCGGACGAGACTTACTGCAAAGGACCGGGATTGGGGAGAGGACGACGATTTCAAGGACGCTCCGGACAACGGGCCACTTGCCCCGTAGTGGTCAACGATGCGCAGAGCGGGGCATCGCCCTAGTCCCCAGCGTACATGGGTCCACGAAGTCGTACGCACAGGACGAAGTATCCCCCAGTTAGTCCACCACCATCGGAAACTTGTGGGCGCGAAAGAAGGGACCTTCAAAGAAGGTTTTCTGAATGGAAACAATGAAAAACTGTCTGTTTTGTTTCACTTATAGTTTCTTTCTAAAAATGTGGGAAGTTTTGAGTTTTTCTTGGTTTTTGAAGGTATAATTAGAAAATTGTTCAGTTGTCGCGACCCTAAATATTCTCTGAATTTATCTAATTTTCACAGAAACTCTTCTTATGCATGTGGAAACAGGAAGTAAAGCACGGGACCAAGTGAAAAAAACATGTTTAATTTTTTCCCATCTATGATCTTGGGACACCCGAATATATATATACTAGCCGACAAAGCCGCCCTCGGGCGGGACTTTTTGAGCTAGCTTGCGAGGGTATTGGTGGGCTATTGGTCGCCCACCACCTGTGTTTGGTGGGCCTTCGAACACACCAAACATGGACTCTCCAGATAGGCCCCTTCAACTTTCCTGAAATCATGGATGTAGAAATGTATGTATTCCCCCACCAATTCACTCACCCATTACCCATCACCCCCCACCCATTCACTCACCCATTACCCATCACCCCCCCCCCATTCACTCACCCATTAAACCCATCACCCCCCACCTTTTCCCCTCACCCATCACCCATCATCCCCAACCCACACCCCCCACCCATTCACTCACCCATCACCCCCACACCCATTACCCCATCACCCCACCCATTCACTCACCCATTACCCATCACCCTACATCAAGGTTTCCTCAATTCTCACAAACCCACTTTTTTTTTCACAATATCGCTAATAGGCTGCTAAAAAAAAAAAGAAAAAAGTGATCTGATCATCTCATAATTGGGCTTAAAACCTTCCCCTGGTCAAACCCGATTCCAAAAATGTGCCATATGAGGTGATTGCGCCACGGGGGGGGGAACCTATACCAGACACACACACACACACACACACAGACAGACAGACTTTCGCTTATATTTACCATTACCCATCACCCCCCACCTATTCCCTCCCCCATCACTCATCACCCCCAAACCCATCACCCCCCACCCATTCACTCACCCACCCACCCCACACCCTTTACCCATCACCCCCCCCAAATTCACTCACCATTACCCATCACCTTACATCAAGGTTTCCTCAATTCTCGCAACCCACTTTTTTTTTCACAATTATCGCTAATAGGCTGCTAAAAAAAAAAAAAAAAAAAAAAGATCGGATCATCTCATAATGGGCTTAAAACCTTCCCCTGGTCAACCCGGTTCCAAAAAATGGTGCCATATGAGTTGATTGCGCCACGGGGGGCGGAACCTATACCACACACACACACACAACACACACACAACACACACACACACACACACCACAACAGGACAGACAGACACACTTTCACTTATATTATTATAGATTACCCATCACCCCCACCTTTTCCCCTCACCCATCACCCATCACCCCAAACCCATCACCCCACACCCATTACCCATCCCCCCACCCATTCACTCACCCATTACCCATCACCCCACCCATTCACTCACCTTACCCATCACCCTACATCAAGGCTTCCTCAATTCTCGCAACCCACTTTTGTTTTTCACAATTCTCGCTAATAGGCTGCTAAAAAAAAAAAAAAAAAAAAGTGATCGGATCATCTCATAAGTGGGCTTTTTGACCTTCCCCTGGTCAACCTGATTCCAAAAATGTGCCATATGAGGTGTTTGCCCCCACGGGGGGGGAAAACCTATACCACACACCACACACCCCACAACAGACAGACAGACACACTTTCGCTTAAATATTATTATATATATATATATATATAATATTTTTATTATATATATATATATATTATATATTATATTATATATATATTATATATATATATATATAGATAATTTCTTTTAGCTATTCCCTTTTATGATATTGTTGAATTAGAAAATATATTGAACACCCACCATTTCCACCTTATTTTATCTCATCATATTTTCCTCTAAAATATCATCCAATTACAAGTAAGTGCATTGAACACTCAATATTTCTACCTTATCTCATCTCATATATTGATCCAAATATCTCATATGTTTTATCTCTTTCTGAGAGAAGTATAGAAGATTGTTGCAACCTCAAGTATTATGTATGGCGTGGGTGTGGTTGCGTGGAATGAGAGTGCCTTAAAGAAATCAGAGTTAGGGTTAAATAATGTAATGAGAATGACACTGAACGCAGTAAGTATGCAGCAGTAGAAACTCTGTGGGATGGAGCACATAAAACTCTCCTTCTGACTTCCAACAACAAATTAAAAAAAATACTGGTAGAGATAAAAAAAAGAAGTTAATAGTCTCCTGTCTTTTGAACAAACAATAACAAAGGGATAATCAAGTGGAAGTGTTTACGCCTCCATAGATCAAGCTCTCGCAGCAGCCTAACATGCAGGAGTCAGCTGGCGCGGCGACAAGGCGGGCGGGCGGGCAGCAGCACCTCGCCCTGCAGTGAGGCCCACAGCCCTGCCCGCGCCGCCTGCCAGCCCACCAGCTGCCGATTGACCGTAAAGCGCAGGAGGGTTTAAAGAGCAGGTCGGTTTGCGTTTGCGATACCGAAGGAGAATGCCCTGACCCCCTTTTTCCCCGTCCGCCTGTTTTGGCTTCGTAAAGATGGTATGGGCCGCCCCAGGGAGGGCGTCCCCAATGTACCCAAGAGACAATTTAAAAAATTTGGGCGAAACCGCATGAAATGTGTGGGGTTTGCAGCCTCAAAAGTGTAGGGGAGGCTTGGTCAGGGTGGAGGGGCTTGGCGTGGCGGCCTCTGTGCCTTGGGGGAAAAATTTAAGAAACGGGACACCACCGGCCCGAGGGCATTCCTCTCGAGGCTGCCCCCCAAAAGCAGTCAGCGTTTTCCCTTTACGTTTTTTTTTACCATGGGGGGCGTCGCTGCGCCCCCAGGTGGGGGGACCTTACCCCCCTGCTTACCCCCCTCCCATCCATTCCTCGTACCCTGCCGCCCCCTGCTGCACACTTCTTCCCTTTCCCCCCTTTCCCCCCCCTTTAATTCACAACCCTCCCATCCGTTTTACTTTTTCCCTTTTTATTTTTAGTTTCCCTTTAGAAATATATATCATTCCAATTATCGTGTCATTCATCATACTTTTTCTTCTTCTTCTTCATCTTTTTTTCTTGTATTCCAAAACCCCCCCAGTAGGTTCCCCTTCCAAAGCAGCAGAGACGCAGAGCTTAAATTACCGCCCCCTCTTCGCTTCCGTTAGTGCAAAGTTTCCTCGTTCTTTTAAGCAATATCCCCCCATCATTATTCATTTTTTTTCCTTGACTTCAAATCGGAAATTTTCTTCATTTCCCCTTTTTACCGGGATTTGTTTTGATCTTTTTTTTATCTGGTGTCACTTTCCGTTCAGTGGGGGGGTGGGACGTTAGGGGGAGGAGAAGAGTTGTAGACGGGGGGGCAGGTGAGGGAGGGCGTGTGGGACGAAATGGGAGGTCGTGTGGGGAGTGGAGGAGGATGTCCCCTAAAAGTTTAGGTAATCAGTAACGCAATTACCCCGCCCTTGTATTTGGGTGGGGAAGGGGGTGGGGTGGGCAGGGGGGGGCCGGGAGGAGGAGGGGGAGGGGGGGAGGAGGAAAGGGTTCTCAGTCTCGGAGCCTACAGGGGGAGGGGGCCCCGTCGCTATCTGACGGCGGCTGCAAATGAGGACCGAGCTCGTTTCGCCACACTCGAAAAATGCATCTCGTACCAAGACGTTTCGTACATACATGCATAGGGGTCCGTGCAAATACGGATTCCTGCCGCGGCGTAGTCCCGAGCTTTTTGTAGTGGCCTTTTTGCAGCATTTTTTTTCGTTTTTCTTTCATTCAGCTTTTTCTCTTAGCTAGCTGGATTTACAACAACACCCACCACACACACAACACACACACCCCCACACACCAGTGTCACCACACACACCACACAAAACCCCAGTGTAAAACCAACAGTGTCACCCACACACACACACCCACACACCAGTGTCCCACACCCACCCCCACAAAACCCCACACACCCCAGTTTTTCTAAGTAATGTTTTTTTTCACTTTTACCCCAACTCACAAAGCGATGCCCGGGTTCCACACCATTTTCTTCAAAGCAAAGAATGAACGAAAAAAGTGAACAAAAAAAAAACAATTGTTTAAAGTCTCAACAATTTTACTCAACACACCACACCACACACACACCACCCCCACACCCCATGCACACACACATGCACACACAATCCTTAACGGTAAATGGGTTTCCAAGATAGTGGGGTTATTTTTATAGGAAAGATATTTACAAAAAAAGAAAGACTGTTGCTGAATATTACAAAAATCAAAAACTAGGTTGCCAGGCGAGGCTAAGGTATGTAGGAAAATCCCCCCCAATTTTTGTATCCCTCCATGTGCTACAAAATAACCTTAAACTCTCACCCCCCCCTCAAAAAAAATGAGGAAAAAAATAGAGAATGGACGTACGTAAATTGTTTCTAAAAACATAAAAAAGCCTGTATCGTGATGCAGTTTATGGCGAAAAATGTGTCCCAGGCTGCGATTACCTTTGTGGCAGAAAAAACGAAGCTTTTTGCGATGTTCGAGGGATATTTAAAAGGATCGAAGCCAACACGCACAAACGTCGAAAAGCGGTGAGTGTAAACCAGTAAGACGGGCCCCCCCCTCACCCCCCCTCCCCCTCCCCCCCCACTCTTTGCCTCCCCCCCCCCCACTTACTCTTTGATGGGTCGTAATGGCGCGCCGACCTCTTTAACAGTGAGAGGGGACGACCTTTCACTTAAAATCAAAATTCACTCACACATGTTAGATGGGGGTTTTTTTTTTTTTCGCTTCTCTCTTCTCTCTCTCTCTCTTCAAGTTATGCATATTTTTAAACATTGAACTTAAAAAGCTTGTCTTTTTGCGAGTGTTTTTTGGTACAACTGCAGAAAGAAAAATAAGATGGTTAAAATTTAAAGGTTGTGAAACAACTAGTCCTCTTTGTACCACAAAAGAGGGGGAGAAGAGAGGAGAGAGAGGAGAGAGAGAGAGAGAGAGAGAGAGAGAGAGAGAGAGAGAGAGAAAGAAGGAAGAGGGGGAGAGAGAGAAGAAAGGGGGGGGTTTTAGTCACCTTTTTTTTAATTTTCAAAAACATTATCACCATAATAAACTATTTTTCACCTGCATTTTTTTGTTTTACCTAGAGGTAACTACCCACCACGTCACTCTGCCTTGTCTCTTCCCTTCAACGGCCACAGAAGACCGCTCACCACCCCCAAAGGAAGGTAACTAAAAGCGAACTCTCCCCTTTTTTACGTGAGGGCTGATGATGCTCCCCCCTACTGCAAAAGGAGCCGCTGTGGGGGTTTTCAATTTAAATTTGAAAACTTATTGTGCGTTTGAAAATTTTAAACCGGCGCGTCTATTGCTTGCGTTAGAATAGATGTATAGGGTAATGGACGTGGTAAACATGTCATCTTTTGCAAGGTTTGGGGCGGGGCAGGCATGAGCCAAAACATTTTTTGAAATCTTTTTTGCGTGATCACTGCGGTCGGGAAAAGGACTAGCGTGGTGGGGGTCTTTGGGGGGGATGTCGTATGCACGAAGCTTGATGGTCAGGGGAAAAATACATACTTTGGGGGTTGTTAGCTTTTAAAACCGGATAATCAAAAGTAAATTAGGATCAAAGAGGAAATGTTTAAAACGGGTTAATGCGAGAATGCATGCAGCTTCGATAAAAATAGATCACTTTTGGCGAAATTTTTGGGGGCAGGTTCCGCGACACTAGTCGGGGTACTGCAGGGCCCAAAATAAATGTCAGCACGACGCCCCCCCGGATGCTGTTTTTTCAACCCTCTGGGTTGGGGTACTCTGGAGTTAGACCAATTTACTTTTAAAGTCTTTTAAGATAGACGGTCTGTTGATCATGCTCTGGGCCTCGGGGAGACAAGTAATCACGCAAAAAAAATTATATATTTTTAGGGGTTTTTTTCAAACCTAAACAAAAATAGATGGTATGAATAAACAATGATTTTTAAGGTTTGAAATGTTTCTTTCACTTTGCTTTAAGATTTAAAGGGTTGAAAACAAGGTTCCCCCCAACACGAAGCTACTGGAGTTGAGGGCACTATTTTTTCCGCGAAAATCTCACAAACGACAAAATTTCATTAGACGGGCAGAAAAGGAGTGATGGCTTGGGGGTCAACTGTTTTTTCAGTCAGTCAGGGGCGAGGAACACGATATTTTTCCTTTGTGTTGTGAACAAAAATAGAACCTGTTTTGGTAAAACCGAGCGATGGTGAAAGATTTATTCTGGGTGTGTGTGTGGTGTGGGCGTGTGTGTGTGCGTGTGTTTGTGTTGTGTGTGTTGTGTGTGTGTTTTTTGGTTTTGTTTGTGTGTGTTTGTGTTTGTGTGGTGTTTGGGAAAAGGTTTTTAGCGTCCACAAAATTGAGCTACAAAGGGGCTAAAATGACAAACCCGTGATAAGGGGGAGAAAAATCTGGGAAAAAAAGTAACCCTAATGCTGGGAACAGTTTGGTGAATCAATGCCGGGCTCGATTTATCAGGTGCTTCATCATTCTCCTTTTTTGGGGCCCTTTTGATAAATTTTTATAATGGAAAAATTACTGGTGGAAACTGAAGGAACCCTTTGGGGGGCGGTGGGGTTTTTCTCTTTAAATCAACCCTTTCTCCTTCTCCTCCTCCCCCTCCTCCCCCAAAATTTTCCAAAATGACTAGCACTCAGTCTTTAATCCCTTTTAAACTTTTGTTATCTTTTATTTAATGTTTTTTGTTCAAAAGTTCTGCTCCATGCACTCGTCCTCACTCTCGTCCTCGCCCTTTGCTGTAACCCAAGCCTCTTCACCAAAGGGCCTCCTCTCGCCTCCTCTTTCATCTTAGGGGTCAACGATTTTTTTTCAATTTTCTGTTTTGGTTTTTTGGGTATTTTTGCGGCGGGAACTTATTACTACTTTTTTCTGTGTAAAGCTGTGTTTATGATGCGGGGATTTGTGGCGTTGCGTGTGCGTGCGCGTGCGTGGGATACGTGCGTGCGGAGTGCGTGCGTGCGTGGTGCGTGGTGCGTGCATACTGCGGTGTTGTTATTTTTCACCCATGGTCTTGTCCACGCGAGCTGCTCGCGATCCGCCAGTTTACTCGCCCGTGCGAGTTTTGGGCTCATTATTACCGATATATGGGCAATGTGGGGGCCCACACACCCCAAACCCCCACCCCCTTTCTCAAGGGAGACAGTAACCCCTCGAATTTTTCATGAAAAAACCCCAGGAGCGCGAGGTTTTGAACCCGCCTACCCCCAAAAGTGGGGACCAGCACGTATCAACCTGACCTCGCGCGGTGTGTGTGTGTGTGTATGGAAGGAGGAGGAGGGGAGAGAGAGAAGAGAGAGGAGAGAGAGAGAGAGAGGAGAGAGAGAGAGAGAAAGAGAGAGAGAGAGAGAGAGAGAGAGAGGGGGAGAGAGAGGAGAGAGGAGAGAGAGAGAGAGCCCCTCAGACCCCGTTATGTGGGCTTTGTGGAGTTTATGGGGGAGGGGTCATTTTTTTGATATAGGTTAACCATTCAATGAAAAGACGACTCCACCCTAAACTCTTCAAAAAAACCCGATACCAGAGTCTCTCGCCTCTCTCTCTCAACACACAACACCTCGCGCGATGGTGGGGGATAGGTGGTGGTCTCCCCCTCTGTGGGTAGGCGGTTTTGAATCCCTATTTTTTAGTATTGGGAGTAGGAGTAGTGATAGTAGTAAGTATAGGGGTAGTAGGGTATAGTAGTATAGAGTATAAGTAGTAGTGTATATGGAGATATGGTAGTAGTAGGGTATAGTAGTATAGAAGTAGTAGTGTAGTAGTATAGTAGTAGTGTAGATAGTAGTAGTAGTAGTTAAATGGGTATCAAAGAAATACAAGAAGGCGTATAACATAGTCCCTACTTAGTCCAGTTTGCACGATTTGTCATAAACTTAAACATGAATGTTCCCAGCGCTTTTTATGAATATTCGTTTTTATTGTAGTAGTATAGAGATCTATAATCTTTAACAGGGGAAGAGCTGGGGTGTCTTTTTTAGGAAAATAATTTGTAATCTAGAACTTCCTGTAAAAGGTTCAGAATTGGAGGAAAACGGAAAAGTGATAAATTTTAAAAACACAAGTTGAAATTTTCCTTTAAACGAGACTTTTCGAAATGATCTCTTCAGTCTAAATTTGTTTGAGCTTTGTGGCTAAACGGGATAGAGTTAGTTGCCCAATCGGTATGAGCTCTGCGCCTAAATCGGGATAGAGCTCTGCTTCTAAAAACGACAAAGAGCTCTGCTGCTAATTTTTTATGAGCTCTGCTGCCTTAATTTTCAAGAGCTCTGCTGTCTAAATCGGCAAAGAGCTCTGCTGCCTATATTGTTATAGAGTTTCTGCTGCCTAAATTGTTATAGAGCTCTGTTGCCTAAATGGGTATATAGCCCCAATGACTTAGTAAGTACGCTTTACGTATTTCTTGTGTCACAAAAAGGGGAATGTCTGAACGTGTTTAATATACTTATTAAGGAGTGAACATTTTATTATTGTTTTTTAAAAAACCAAAGTCTGAGACAAGCTTCATGTACAGCCTTAGCTCAGTAACCATGCGTGTACTTTTATTAGGAAAAAAAAACATTGATAGTTTGCGATTGCCTTATCATCTTTGGTTGGTCTCATCCCTTTATATGATAGCGGCATCTCTAACTTTTGTAGATGTTTAAATACTTTCATCATGAAAAAAATATAATCAGTGATTTCATTTCTGTATTTGCGGCTCCGAGCAGTACATTGTTTGGACCCCGCCGGGGAATGTGTGTGCACCCAAAATACATCAAGAAACTTGTGTAACTTGCTGAGCATCATCAAACCAGACCTGGAGTTACAGCTTGCAGGAAATGTTTTAGCTGATAATTATTATCTACAAAATAAGTTAACTATTGAAGTATAAATTGGCAAAGAAGTTGTCCATAATTAATCGGTAACTACCTGTGATACAATTGTTGGAGATAGGTTAGTGTTCCAAGTCAGGTGTTGTGGTAGTGGTTAGTGCACACGGGGGCTTAGTGACGCGCTGGATGTTACTGGAAACCCTGAACGGTTGGTTAGTAGCGTCGCCCATAACGGGGTAACGTGGTGTTGTGACAGTAACAATAAACCAAGGAATATAGAGGACAAGGGAAAGGTGGAGTCCTATGTAAGCAGAAAATCCCTGCCCTATGCACTTGCTGGCGCTTAGATGGCGCTACCGTCGCCTCTTCAGGGAAATGTAAACAAACAGACCCAAGGGCCCACATGGCTTCTGACACAAAGACGCAAGAATGCCCCCCGCCGCCTCTCGCTATTCCCTACTGTGTGTTGACAAGAAGAGACGTAAACACCCTGGAGTGAGGCTGCAGTTGTTCCCGAAAGATGCTAGAAGGTATGTAAGTGTCGTTTTAAAGGATATTTGAGCAATAAGAGAAAATCCAGAGTGACCAAATATCCTTAAAAAAGAGCTACCCTTTATGAGCGCTCCCCCCCTTTGCCTCTTAAGCTATCACTGGGGCATGCCCAAACTCTAAAGGGCTCAAGGTAGTCAAGCCTGCCACCGTGCTGGCGAAATAAAAGAAACTAGATAAGCCCGTTACCGTGCACAGGGGATACAGTTGATTCGGGCCGCCAGTTGAATCAGGCCGCCTATATTAAAGCATACGGGGACGAGAGTTTCCCGGTCTTTTTCCCAGAGACACAGACTATTTTTTCTTGGCCTACAATGGGTTTGCTTGGGGAGCGGAGCCCCCCAGCTAGGTGGTGTGGTTACATTTGGTTAGGAGGTTAGGTTAGATTGTCGAGGGGGGGTCAGTTGTGCAGTCAGTTCGTAAAAAAGTTGTTTCGTACACCAGTAGATTCGTACTCCAAAAAGTTTTTCCTAACGAAACCATAGTCGTTTCGTACACTCAGCTCAGTTGAAAGTTGGTTTCGTACATGACAAACCTTCTTTGGGTTGTTGTGATTAAATATATATTATATTTATATATATATATATATATATATATATATATTATATTTTGTATTGTAAGCACGTATTTTACCTTCTCAAACATTTATTTAGATCATATCTTTCTGTAGCGCCATTAGCATCAGCGGGATTGGGCTAGATGTGGCAAGCAGGGGAGGACAGCTCTCCCCATTACTACCGGAAATATGGCACACAGTGGTTTGTACAGACTATCCCTTATTGTTATCATCAACCCATCTATATTAAGGGTGTATTTATTCTTATTAATGGCTTCCAGCCCTTATCAGTGTATTGGACAAAGTTTTATTTTCTCTCTTTTAAATTATATGGCTTTAGCATTGGCAGGTACAGTATCATGTTCTAATTATGTACGGGTTTATTACTGATATTTTGTTTGACAGATTGTTTTGACACTGATGTTGGAGTGCTGCCTAAACCCCAGTACCAGCCACAGCCTCCCACCACATAAGCCACAGCCACAGCCTCCCACCACATAAGCCACAGCCCAGCTCCCCCCACATAAGTCACAGCCACAGCAAATGGATGGATTGAGAGTTATAATGTTAACATTTTGCATGAGTTAGTCTCACTTATGAATTATAGTCTGAGATGTAATTATACCTTGTATCGACAAATTTCCGTATACAGTCTCAGAAAGATATCAACAATGAGTGGTTTTCAGGTGTGTGCCAGGAGCCTCTGCTTCCCTCTTCCATGGTGCCTCCTCCAGCAGCACCAGTGACCTCCCTAAACATACATGCTGTAGGGGTAAAAAAACTCATCGAGTATTTCCTTTCTTAAAATATGCATAATACCAGTTGCTAGTGTTTGTTTATTATTGATACTGTCATTTTTTTTTCTTATCCCTAAAACTGTAACAACCTTCCCTCACTATACATATCTCACATGTCCTCTAAATCTTCTTTACCCACTTCCTATTCACCATCTTACATTTCCTTCCATACTGCTAATTCACCTCTTTTCTATGCAAAAAACATATGAAAATATTTTTGCAATTATTGCTATTTAAACTAACAACAAACTTTTTAACAGATGGTGGAACAGCAACATGAGTGAGGGTCCCCAGGATGTCCAAGCCTCAAATGCCCCAAAATTTCGTAGTATTTCGGGAATATTATTTTGCTGTTCCTCTACAATGCATGATTTTAGATTTTAGGTGACTATAAAATCATACGGATTTTTTTGCATATTATATTTTTTAAAGATATTTAATTTCATATATCTACCAGTCGTCTCACTCTTGCATCTTTCCTCTTTCTCACACTATCTACCCCAAAACACTATATCCTCCATTTACAGGGGGTCACCCTCTCACACCCCAGCATATATTCTACACATATATATCCTTGTCATCTCACTTTCACCCCTTTTTTTCAAGGTGTCCATCATTTACCATTTCAGTGTTTGTGCTTCACCACCATCACCACTCCACAGCTCATTCCTTCTCAAATTACTAGACATATATGCAAATATCCAATACATTTATAGTACATAATTATGTTAGTAAGTTATGCTTATGTAAACAATGTGTAACACTTCCATATTCTCAGGGACACCAATAAGAAGCCTCCTACGAAACACCATCTACAGGCTGCGTATGCAAATACAGCATATGGGGAGGGAGGCTGTTAGAACACCACACCACCCTGATAGCGACGGCTGCAAATTTTCTGGCCCCGGAGGTGTTTGATTTTTTTTAAAAGGATCATCATTCTTCTTCTTGTGACCTTTGTCGCTTAGTATCGCTTCATAGGTACTCTTCCACTTCATCTCCTTCGTTAACAAAACTTGTTAACACCCTTGTTTATTTCACCTGGGAAAGACATTTTCATCAGCTTTCAATCCTTTGATTATCATCCAAATTTCATTGTCTCTTGTGTGTTCTTATCTCCCAGCACTGGTTAGGAACACTGGTGAGGTTTACAATACTTTCAGTTTCCTTTCTGTCCCATACAGCCCTAACACCGTACACAGGGCCCCGTCTTTCTGCTCTAGTCTCCCGTCCCACTCCTCTCTGCCTAGGACTGTTACTATTGACGCTATAAACTTTTCCCTCTGACTCCTATACTTGTTGCATTCCCCCAATGACATGTTTACAGTTTTTTTTCGCTCCGACCCTGTAGCTACAATTCTGGTTCTCCAGTTCCCTGTTCCTTCCGTTGACTTCCAAGGTGCCTGTTCTTGCTTTGTAAAAGTAACTTACTCCCCCAGTCTCCTACATGCCAGGTCACCCCCCCTGGTTTCTGTTTTTCCCCCTGTACCACTGCAACGTGATTTTTCCTGACCATTCCCTCCTGCCATTTAACTAGCCCATTATTTCAATTTTCTTTTTGATATCTCTTATCTCCATCTTGTTCCATTTTTTCCCTTTTCCATCTCTAGTTTTCCTTCTTCAGGTGGTACTTGATCTATTTTCCTGTGATATTTTCTTTGCCCATCTATCTTCAGTAAGTCTCAATTTTCTTGTGGAACACCAGTTTTCCTTTAATTATCCTTTCCCCGAAGGTGCTCCATCCCATGTCTCCCCTTATGGCCTCTACATCAGTGCCCCCTACAAGCTCCTAGACCCCATCTGCCTTTCTGTGTTCTGAGCCTTTACCAAGTGCATGATGTCTCCTTCCCTGTACTGAGTCACTTCTGACCCATACAGACAATAGGGTACAGCCACCCCCTTCATAAACTCCTGCCTACTTCATATGTATTAGTGACTGTTAACACCATTTATAATCATGCCTATCATCCTCCTTGCCTTGCCTTCATTAACTTTCCCCTGCTTTTCACCGCCTATCCCTTCCTTGTATACTTCCATTCCTAGTTTTACATATGTCTTATCTACTATTCTAGGACATTATTCTGAAGCAGCCACTGACTCCTACCTTCACTGTTAAACTCTATGACTTTACATCTCATTTCACTAAACTTCAGGTCCCATTCCCTTCCGTACTTGTTTGTTATGTGTAAAATCTCCTCCATTTCATCCCTTTCTTTCTGCCATCAGCACTACATCATCAGCATAGGCCAGACTTCCTAACTTCTCTCCTCCAATTGCTACCCTTTACTGGATTCCCGATTCTCACGATGAGTTCCTCTAAATACAGATTAAATAATGTTGGGGACATGACAGATCCTTGTCTAACTCCAAAATTATTTACCATTCCACCTCTGCCTTTCCCGAACCCCTTTGCTCCTCTCCTAACATCTTGTTTCCTATATCCACAATTTCAATTTCTCATTTATAATCATTTCAAAAACCTTGGCTAGTATGTTCATGACAGCTATGGGCCTTAATTGGCTATGTCCTCCTTATCTTTTCCTCCCCTTTGTGTATTAGGGGCACTCTGCTCTTTTTCCAGTCCTGTGGCACGCAGCCTTGCTCCAGCACTGTCACATATGTTATATATTGCCTTGTTTTACCATTTCTCCTCCATATTTAACAAACTCCCCAATGGGTCCATCTGTCCCTGCAGCTTGCCGTTCTTCATACTTTCAGTACCTTTTTTACCTCTCCAAGCTCAATTAGGTACTGTTTTTCCCCCATTTCTCTCTTTTTCACTGTAGATCATAATGTTTTCCATTCCCTCTACTTCCATGTCCTTTCTAATTACTTTACTCCAGTACCCTTCTATTAATAATTCTATTTCATCCTCCTTCTCAGTATCTCTTCCCTCTATTTTCAATTTAACCTTTTTGGTTAAACTCTCGTCCACCGAGTTTCTTTTTAGTGTTTTCCATCCTTCATTTTCCCTCTTCCCTCGAGGTAAACTGTTGAGTTTCTTTGCCTGCTGTCAACAAGAGTTTCAGCTAAAATTTTTTTTATATTTTTTGTCATTGCTTTATAAAGTTTTTCTTGCAAGACTGCCTCTGCTTTTTGCTACTGTGGGACTGCATGTACTGTATCTAGCTGTTGCTTTTCTATTTCTCCCTGCATATAATGTTTCCTCCACTTTGTTGCAATGCATTCTAACTGCTACATATGCTGCTTACCCTATTACTTGTTTGTAAAAAGTATATTTGAATTTTTTTATTTAATTTATTTTAATTTTATTTATTTATTTTATTTGTTTGTTTTATGTCACCCCCATATACTTTGGCATTTGGTATCTGTCCTCTTTTTTCCCCATGATCTGCAGGACAACAACAGGTTTTGTGCTGTTTTTTACAGCATGTTATTCAGTAATGGTTTCCACTTAATTCCTTGCAGTAGCTCTAATGCTTATAAATCTGCGATATTGTATTGGTTATATGTCCCTTTACATACCTTTTGTGCCTGTTTTGCCCATTGTAATGTATGCTAAAAGCTTTTGCTTTGTTGCTTTTTGTTCTCAACATGTATGATGTATGCATAACGTTTTCCACACCATTTCTCAAAGGGTTTTTAACATAAAACTCTTGATGTGTTTTCTGTCATGTGGGGCAGCATGTTTTTCAACAAACTCATGTTTTTTCCCCCGTGCTATGCATCACAGTGTCTTTTACTGCTGCCCTTAATGCATGATATTTGTTCGATGTTTTTTGTGATCTCTTGTATAATGCAACTAACTTCTTGTGTTATCTCCTGCAATGCATTGCAATGTCTAATGGCGGTGTTGGGTTGTCAGTAGCTGCATGTAAAAGAGTAATGATCTTACTGTTCTGCTTTGTGTTTCATAATCAAGTATTGCATCATGTTCTACATGATTTTTTAAACCCCAAAGTACATAGAAATTTGAATAAAATTTGGCTACCATATTTTGCTTTATATAATTTATTTCCTTGTCAAAGATACTATCCAAAATATTTTTATTTCTTTGAAGGTTTAGCCTATAACCTTCAAAGGGAATATACATTTTTTGGATAGTATATATATAATATATAGAGGAAGTGCAGGGATATTATGGGGCATTTGAGTCACCCATCGATTCCGTACGTTCTCTAATTTTTTCCCGTGCTCTGTCTTTACCACTATCCCGCGGTTAGATGGCGTGACAATCGCGGCTTCGAAACTTTACTACAGGAATCACCTTCCTTGTCCTCTATATTCCTTGAATAGAACAGTGGAAACAACCTGAACCTCAAAGCTCCTCACTTTTTATGAACTGTTGCCGCTTACGAGGAGCCTTATACCTTGATGGAGCCCATCAAGGCGGCGGGGTGACGTCAGGCCGGAGGCAGCACGACAGCCGGCTACTGGTGGAGGCTGTCACCAATGTCGACGATGAACAATAACAGCAGAAAAAATATTTGTGTTGAATTATAATTTTTTTCGATTCGAAATATTGCTTTTTGAAATATTTACCCCCGCCAACGAAGTTGGAGGGGTTATGTTTTCACCCTGATCTGTCTGTCTGTCTGTTTGTTAGTGTACAGGATTTCTCAAAAAGTTACGAATAGATTTGGACCAAACTCGGTATACCAAGTCTATTTGGTATAAGGAAAAACTGAACTGTGACTGTGACTGTGAACCCTTGTAGAATTGCCGACAAACATCTGTGTGGTCAAATTATAAATGTTAGGAGGATACCAACATTTTTGAGGCGTCGTGGCTGGGACGTGGTGGTTCTTTTCTTTATCTAGTGGAGAGAGAGAGAGAGAGAGAGAGAGAGAGAGAGAGAGAGAGAGAGAGAGAGAGAGAGAGAGAGAGAGAGAGAGAGAGAGAGAGAGAGAGAGAGAGAGAGAGAGAGGAGAGAGAGAGAGAGAGAGAGAGAGGAGAGAGAGAGAGAGCACAGAGAGCGAGCGAGCGAGAGAGAGAGAGAGAGAGAGAGAGAGAGAGAAGAGAGAGGAGAGAGAGAGAGAGAGAGAGAGAGAGGAGGAGAGAGAGAGAGGAGGAGAGGAGAGAGAGGAGAGAGAGAGAGAGAGAGAGAGAAGCATATAACTGTGTATATTAAAATATCCATGTTAACGTTGCCTTTCCAACCCTCATGACGCGGCCATTGTTTCTGGGGATAATGAGGAGCTTTTCTGATCGTAAAGAGGAGCGCGAACCCGTTTGTGGAACCCAAGAATGGTGCGGGACCCAGAAAGTCGCCATCTGCCTTTGGCTGCTCTGCGTAAAACTAACTTCACTTATACATTTTCCTGCCGTCAATGCGGAAAACAAACACACACACACACACACACACACACACACACAACTCTTTGTTGTGCTGCGGAAGAGAACGGAAGACTCCTTAACCGCTCCCCTAACTATCGCCAATCAATTTACCATGGATCCTACTACACTGAAAGTGCTGCTTGACTCTCAAAATCAGACTTTTAGAAGTGCCTTGGACGTTGTTGTTGATCAGTTTACGTCAAGAATTACTACCATGGAAACAAGGATAAGTGAACTGACTAGAAATCTGGAGTTTACTCAGGCTGAAGTAACTGATTTGCGAGGCGAACTGAGGACAGTTCGGAAGACAGATGGTGAGAAACAAACAACAATCCAAAACCTCAAGGTACGTGTTGAAGAACTAGTGCAACGCACTAATTATCAAGAAGACTACAGTCGGCGAACAAACTTACGTATCAGTGGCATGAAAGAACTAGAAAACGGAGAAACATGGGAACAAACTGCCAAACAAGTGGAAACGCTACTCCAAGACAAGCTTCAACTACCACCAATCAACCTTGAACGAGCGCACAGGGTTGGACTAGTTGGAAGATCGAATCCTCGTACAGTGATTGCGAGGTTGGATAAGTTTGGAGATCGTGAAACAGTAATGAGAAATGCCAGAATGTACTGGGGCCACTCGGCCCTCCCTATATGCAGTTACAATAAGGTGGATTGAGACACTGTGGGTGTTTAGGTTGATATATTCACCGAGTCGTACACTCACGTCTGTCCTGGACCAAGGGTCCCCAGTCACTGGCGGGTAACCGCGAGGGCCGCACCAGAACACCCTGGGGCGTTTGGCGGGAACAAACGCCATTACGCCTCAGTTACCAATTAGGTTTTAACATGTGTCCTTTTTAAGAAGGTCCCTAAGATAAATCTACACATCATGTCTAAATACAATATGTGCTAAATACACCAGCACATCGCTCGGCCACACCTCACTGTGTCCTCACAGACATAATTCTGCTTGGCCCAAGGAACCAAGGTTTCATCATCCAAATACATATACACAGATATGAAATGTAAACTTAAAAATAAATACTAGCAAAAATAGTATTGTACTACTAATCAGAATGCTAACAAGAAAACATGAGAACATTAAGGCCTGTTGACCTAAGTTGTGGGCTTGGTCAGTGCATGAGAGGTCAGCTTGACTCTCTTTAGCCTATCAGCATGTACTACGTCTGAAGTATTATGATTTTGATCAAGAAGTATGAATTTATTTCCCTGAATTTTACTTGTGACCAAGTAAGGTCCTGAAAGTTTAGAACACAAACTTATTTTGGCGTTCAGGAGAACGTTTCATAACAAAATCACCTATGGAAATTGCAAAAGGACAAGCCTTACTATGCTGTCTACGCATCACCTCCTGACGAGAAGCCTTAAGTTTTCCTCGAACTAATCTATGAATGATCTGAAAGGATCTTAGTTGAATTTTAGCATAATCGTCCACTGAGTAGACAGGGACAGGAGATTGCAAAAGCACATCATAAGGTAGTCGCTTGTCGACACCATACAAAATGAAATGTGGAGTCTTTCCTGTAGAGGAATTTACTGAACCATTTATCGAAGCCGCTACATGAGGTAGCCAGTCTTCCCAAGAGTCATGAAACTCGCCAGCATAATGGCGAAGGACATCAAGAATCTTCTTATTAGTCCTCTCTACCAACCCATTGCTCGCAGGGTGATAAGCAGCAATGAAAGTTTGCTTAATTTTGAACTGCTAACAGATGTTATGAAGAATTTGATTAGCAAATTCAGGGCCATTATCTGAAATCAGCACTCTGGGAGTTGTGTAGGGGCAAATTAAATTTGAAGCTAGAGCATGAGCAACCGTTATAGCAGACTTGTTAGGCAAGGGAACTAGAATCACAAAACATGTGAAGTGATCTACACATACTAGTACATATGGTGACCCTTGATGACTTCGAGGAAGCTGCAATAAGTCGATGCCTACGGTGTCAAAGGACGACTCAGGTAAAGGATATTCAAGGATAGGAGCAGTTCTCGTATTACCCTTGGTTTGTGCACAGACGACATTGGTACAGTTTCTCTGATCGAGCGCATGGTAGGCAATAATAGATCGTGCTTACGTTTTGCAGTCGACATAGG
>JACEEZ010022724.1:5000-12500 GCA_016584305.1 Chionoecetes opilio
AGAGCCTCTCACAAGTTGGTATTGACTCGCCCCGCCCTTCACCTCCTCGGTTATTGGGACCTGTAGTGGCAGGGAAGGGATTTAGAATGATGTATTGAAGCAATGACACAAGGCTCTTAACTAATTAATGTTTGAGCTAAGATTGAGATCCTGATATGGATTCCATAGTGCAGTTGTCTGAGATAAACATGTCAAGATGAAGTCTCACTTTACGCCAGCATCACCACGTTGCTGTACCAGTCATAGCATGCCAATGCCGATGAGTCTGTTTTGAACAGCAATAATGGAGATGTTGGTACAGCTCTTCTCGTTCTGCGTCAAATGGACATACGTAAACGATGTGTTAGTGGGATATCACGGAGTGTAATGATACCCTGAATGTAATGAAAGGTTTTATCTGTAAAGCATAAATATAGATCATTTTGTAAAGAGGACGATGTATGAATATTCATGATAGACAGGCTGAATTGAAGACCTTTTATGTGTACAGGTGTTTTTCGGTTTAAGTATGAAGAACATGGATGATCTACTTACTGATCGCGTGGTGGAGTCGATGTGTGGAGGCGATGACGGTCCAGTGTTGTCGTTCATGGAGGCAGCACATCCGGCCATAGAGGGGAAGGCGTGCTGAGACCCTCCGCCCGTCAAAAAAAAGACAGAACAAAGGTTGCCTACCTACCATCCACCATTGAAGGTCAGCCGCGAGGAAATCCAGTGAAACGCACCCTGAGGCGGACGGTGAACAAAACACCAATCACACAGGTTCACAGTGCTGGCTGGGTGACTGCATCCAGTGCCTCACGCGTCCACTGATTATGTTTTATGTCATATTTTTTAGTAGAAACTGTATCAAGAGTTTTAAAGGTGCTATTGACCATGGGTTGTCCTCCAGTTATCACAACTTACTCTTTCATTGCATTTGTCCTAATTTTCCTAGATACGTTCCACTTATTTAGTGAGTAAATTTTATATATCTATATATGGATAATAATCTACGTACAAGATGAGTTTTATGCTCGCAAAATAATATCTAAATTGATTTAGATTGGTTAACAGTGATATATTTTGTATTTCGCATATTTATTATAGCCATATTCAAATCGAACCAACTGCCCCCGGCGTCTGTTTCCACCTTGGCCACCATGAAGATGCAACAGTAGAGATGAGGCATCTCTACCCGAATCCTCACTCTGGTGGGCGGGCAACGACAATCTATCTAGTCAACGGCTTATGACAAATATGTCATTATTTCCAACATATGACGACATACAACTATTCTGCGTATTTGCATATCTCTGAGTTACTAGTCTCATCCTTGAATGTATTTGCTCTCTAGGCGTCAATTTTGACCGTACAAAACTCTTCATGCCTCCTTAGGCCAGAAGGCCTGCTGACAGGAAGGGTATGCCAATCCCCTACTATGATGTTTATTCTGGAAATCAGCTGTACATACAGTAATGAGGATGATCAGTGATGATGTTACCGATAACGTAACTGTTTGTGCTACTTAAGCATATCGTGATCCCGCCATGATTTGCGATGATTTTTTTTTAACTCGAAATATCAGAACAAAAAATCCCAGGCTCAGCCACCTTTCCTCTTGTCCTGACACCCGTCAGGTGCTCGTTTGGTAAGAGCTGTAAGCTCGCTTGAAGCGTCCCGCATTCGGTCAGCGGTGACAGGGGGGACGCCCCACCAGGTTTCGTCCCTGGCGTGTGCGCTTTGATAGTCAATAACCGTGTCGTTGGTACTTGCACAGTGTCCTAAATATGATCAAAGTATCTATCTTATCTTGTCCATGACGAATTTTACAGCAAAATCGCAATAATGAATGAGTTATAGCTCTTTTTTTTCTGAACCACCCAGCTCCTCGATAGGCTCTCATAATGTGCTACGGGCGCATTTTTGAGTCCATGAAGGACTTAATGTTTTACTACAAATGGAAAAATTGCTGCCCAAAATGGCATCCCCTGGTATGTAGAACTATGAGATAATTCAGTGGTGAGCTGATTGAAAGCCTCAACATTCGTAACAAAACAGGGAGAGGAACTGCTTGTGCTTGTTTAAAGCTTTTGCTGCTTGTTGCTTTTTTATGGTGTTTTTTTTGTACTTGCTCTTACATACCTTTCTGCACGTTACGCAGGGCCATCATTGGAAAATTCGTTGTACCAGGAGGTTTATAAGCTTTGACAATCTGCGAAAATGAAGAACTACTGTTGCCTGATACTTTCGCATTCGGGTAAATAATATCATTCATAGGGGACCAGGTACCAATACACTTAATATACTTTAGAATGCCATAGAATGCTTGTTATGCCATAGAATGCACTGAAGATTGAATGCATAATCAAATACGTTACTGTTGGAGCTCCTCATATAGCACAGTCAAAGAAAAGAAAATATATTATTTAAAGGCCAAATCTGAAAACCCCTAAAATTCTGATTTCCTCTTAATCGCTCCGGCCATATTTTGAGGATTGGAATGGGCTATACATCATTAGAAAGACAAAATAAAATGCGAAAAAAAATTTTTTCTTTTTTTCCCCGTTTAGACACCTCTTTTGATTGAAGGATAATCATCTTCACAATTGAAATACTTTCAGACAAGGCAAATAAAAATCAGAGATTCCCTCACTAAAATAGAAAAACAAATTAAATGCTGTCTTAGTAGCTATTTTCTTTAGTAATTCTACGAAACTACATTTGAGATTTTTTTCCATCAAAATTTGTTTTGACTAATTTTTTTGTACATTTTTTTTTGTTGTAACGAAAAAATCATTATGCGTCGAATGACCTGATCTTAGCTAAGTTATTACAATAGGTATGCATAACATAAGTATAAATATAATAATCTACCGATAAATAAAATACCCCTGACGATCCCTTAACTTTGAAATGTAAAGAATTTGAGCAAAGTTTTGTTCTCCTGAACAATTCTTTGATCCGATTCTATTTAGCTTCTGTGGTTTGATTTCTAAGCCAAGAGCAATGGTCTCACCTTTAGCATTCACCCAGGGGAGCAGAGTTCCTGCAAGAAGAAACTAGAAGCGGTCCGTTTAGGCAGCCGGAGATGCTGAGGAAGACGATGGAAGATGTTGCCGAGGCTGGTCCCATGACCATGCCTAGCCCACGTACAGCACGGCCGTGAAGGGGCTGGGGAGGGGGGGGGGTCACTGTCACTTGATCAGGATGCACAATATCGATGTTAATGTTAATGTACTTGTACTGTGAGTGATGAGAAAATATCTGCACCTCGAAAAATTTAACCTTGCATACTTTTTTATATTCTGCTCGCGAGTGATCCCTTATCGTCAACAAAAACTTCACTACGTGTTGCTATGCTTATATTCCTTACGTCATCCACACAAATGTCACGAGTCATGTTTTGATCGCATCTGCAAGACGTGCATGTAATATATACGCAAGTAAACCATGCAGCGCAGGCGTCTATTACCATTTCAATTGAACAGTAGATCTTTGACACATGAGAAATCGTGAATCGTGATAAAAAAAAGAAGACTTGTACTAACTTTGACGTTTTTTCTTATCATTTATTAATCGTTCCTCGGCAGCAATAGAACCAGGCTAGAAAAATATACCAAGCCTTAAAGGGAAATGAAACCTTGTATGGCAAAATAACCTAGCAAGTCACAAGGAAGTGAGAGGCAAAAGGAAGAAAACAATCAGGGGACTCACACAGAATCTTGACACTAGGGTTCAGATTTATCGGCTGAGTTTACTGAAGAAGGGCAGAGCTTGAGAAGTCCTCCCGACACATGCGGCTGCAGGCTTACCACAGGAGGAGAGAGTACTGAAGAGGAGACAGGGAATCAGCACACTTAATGATTCATATTTTTGAGTGTGCGAAGCTTAGTATAGTATAAGTAAAAGCATCATACACATATGCACGAACTCTATACCTCACCTTACGAGCGCCCACCGCCATACACCGCCGCCACAAGATGCCATACAGGGCGGGATGGGACCTAGCTTATCTGTCACCAGGAAGGGAAGGATCTGGTCCGGTTTGTTGATCTTGCTGAGGTGAGAGGATCGCACGTGCTGTAGGTGGCGTAGGCGACCCATACCAGAAGAAGGAAGACATAAGATCCACAGCACCCAGTCCAGCCAAGAATAAACGAGATCCTGAAACATAAGGAAAAGATAAGGTATGTTGCTTGACACATATATGAGGAAAGTGTTTTGTTTTAGAATAATGATACGGATACGCTTTTAAAATGAACGACGCGACGCTATTGTACAGGGAATTTATTATTAGTGTAGAAAAGGATAGTAAAGCAAGAAACTTCCTCATCCCTTTCCTTATTTTTTTATGTTAACTGACAATTGGATCATTACATTATTTTTACACACACACACACAAGACACCCACACACACACACACACACACACACACACTACACACACACACACACACACACACGCACACTACACGCACCCTCCCCACCCCCCCACCCACCCACCCCACAACCCACACCACCACCACACACCCACACACAACACCCACACACACACACACACACACACACACACACACCCACACACACACACACACAACACACACTACCATAAAACACAAACATACAAATTCACCCTCTAGCAGTCTTCCAAATGCTTGACGGATGCGAAGCGTTGGTAACATTACTGCAGATTCCAACGGTGTTACTGACCAGCAGGAATCCCAATGCACAGGGTGACGGGGTGTGGCGCTCGTAGATGCTCGGGTTCATTCTGTAGCAGTTGATGGGTAAAGCGGGTTAAAGGGTGAAAGGGGGGCAGGGTACGAAATGATGTAGGTATTTGGCTATTGCAATGTTATACCTGCCCAGTTCTGGGAAGAAAGACACAATTCAATATAACCACCACACACACACAGGCACCCACACACACAACACACACACACCACACACACACACACACACACACACACGACACACACGACACACACCACACACACACACACACACACACACACACACCAAATCATTGAACACTCCAGGGGGCTCACTACTCACTCACTTAAAGAACTCTAGTCTCGCCGCGTTCCGCTATGGCCCCACACCTCCCCGATGCCGCCCAGCTCAATGCAGCACATCATCCACCACCGCATACGCCCCGAACCTGGAGCACGCTGTGCACGAAGTACAAGAAAAAAAAAAAAGAAGGGTACACCACGCCCTTCACGCGCCGACCCTTAGGATATGAAGAAAGAGATGGTCGTAGAGTTAAGGGCGTGTGAACTTTCTTGCGTCCGTGTCTTTAAATGGGTGTTTGGTCTCTTTAAGTTTGTTACTTTTGTTTTGATAGGTAGCGTTCAGAAGATCCCTGAACTTTTTCCCTTTCCTATTAATTGTAGTTATGAGTATTAAGGCAAGATTACACACTGGACTTATGTTCCTTATAGTCTATCCTAAATATCGCATTTGTACTGAATAAATAATAATTAACTAATGTCCTTAGAATGTCCTGAGATTCACAAAATATATAATAAGGTTTTTTATACCAGAAAAATGTTTTAAAATATGGGAGAAACAGCAACTTTGCAATATGAATTATAATATTTTTTTCTTCAAATAATCAACTCGTTTCGTTTTCCTGACTAGTATACAGTTCAGTTAGCGGAACCCAGTCCTTGATGGCAATTACTCACTATGGTGATGTAGAAGGTGACGGATGACGCCCCATGATTGCCTGGAAAGCGAAGGGTGGAGAGAGCTGGTCACAGGTGGAGAGGGCGAGGAGGGCCCGTAATGGCAATGCCCATTGTATATGAAAAGGCCTGAGTAGGGAGACGAAAGCTGGGCCCACCTCCTTAGCACCGTACTGTGCTAGCGTACACTCCAGGTACTGAATGGCAGACAGTTAAGAAACCTTTAATACTACCATATAATTCAGGTACATGATCAAACTGCCAGAAAAAAATATACTGAGTAAAGAGCTATCTACAAAGTTGTCTTTTTACCTAGATATTGACTTCTTTTGCATCAAAATAGGACTGACCAAGAGCAGAAAAAAGAAGCCAACAAAAAGCTTTCTAATGCCAATCCCAAAATTTTGTACCGTTATTTCGTGTAACATCGAATCCTATCTCACAGTTTTGTTATTAGTATTCACATCTTAGGGGGAACTGGCCCTAGTGAAAAAAAAGAACCCGTTTTCAGGAAGTCTGATTATTTCCAATTTCCCCATTAAGCAATCGACAATAACTTGCTAAATATACCTTTAAAATCTCTTACATATTATATACTTCTTTTTGCCTCCATACATGACAATGTTCTTGAAATACAAATATTAGTCGCATCAATGCCAATCTACTTGCTTCTTACCAAAAACTCTTTCATTGATAGAAAAAGGTCAAACAGCTTTCTGATCAAATTCCTCTCGTGAACTTCTGGCATCTAGCTAATAACATCTCGAACAATTGTTCTTCTTCATCTTTCCCTCCTATGCTGCACCCAGATGGCATCCACAGCCTGTCTCATCTACTTCTAAAGCTGAACTGCCTTCGCTCAAACAGTTGCTAAAAATATTTTTTCCACTCTGCTCTGGCGATGAAGGGCGTTGTTCCTCCTTCTCCTCCACCCTCTGACTATAATTATGCCTGTCATTAAAGACTCCTTCGGAATGATGTTTTCAGGGGGGGACCCTTTCTGCATTAGATCCTCGAATCTTACGGTCCTGACGGAGTCCCTCCTATTTTCTCAACAAACTGTGCTTCTGTGCTTTCACCTTGCCTGGTCAAACTTTTCCGTCCTTTGTCTATCTACTGTCCACCTTTCCTTCTTGCTGGAAGTTTTGCTCACATCCAACCTGTTCCTAGAAGGGTGACCGTTTTCTAATCCTTCAAACTACCGTCCTATGCTTTGACTTCCTGCCTTTCTAAAAGTTTTTGGAATCTATACTTTAATAAGAAGATCTTAATCATCTATCTGCTCACAATCTTCTATCTGATCGTCATTACGGTTTTTCCGTACAGGGCGATCTACTGTCGATCTTCTAGCTTTCCCTAACTGAATCTTGGTCATCCTCCTTTAGGGGTTTCGGTGCACTTTTGCTTGTTGCCCTTGACATATCAAAAGCCTTTTGATGAGTCTGGCACAAATCTTTTAATTTCAAACTAAACCCCATTCGGTTTCTATCCTTCTCTCCTGTACCTTCATTTTAAGTTGTCCTTTTCAAACCGTTATATGCAGCTACTGTAGACGGACATTGTTTCTTCTCCTAAATCTATCAAAGTGGTGTTCCCCAGGGTTCTGTCCTATCACCCACTCTCTTTCTATTATTTATTAATGATCTTCCTATCTAGACTCAAAGCCCTATCCCTCCTATCGCTTGATAATTCTAACCGCGCATTTTCACGTCGTTTATTAGACGTCCAACTCACAGGAACTAAGTGATTCACGGAGAGATAGCCACCCCGCGATCGCTAACGTCTGATCTTTCTATAATGTTCTGATTGGGGCAAGCAAACCTTGTTTT
>JACEEZ010022724.1:17500-72147 GCA_016584305.1 Chionoecetes opilio
TGCAGTAATTCACAATAGTGTATACCAAATGAACTTCCCTCAGGGAAATGTTGTTTATTGAACTAAATAGTTCACAAATGTGTTCCCGTAATAAAATAAAATGCCGTCATTTAAGTCATATAACAACTACAGGGTGGGGCGTGGGAACTTCCTTATTTGAAAAGTGTGTGGTGATGTTAACGATGATAACAATGGAGTATTGGAGGGCGCAATGGAGGGGGCTGGGTGGGAGCTTTTGTGTACACACACGGTTCAGTATCAAACATGCTGGGGTCGAGGGAGGGGGCGCGCTTTTGCCGTAGAGGGGTATTTATTAAGGGGCCACTCTGTCATCGCGGTGCAACGCGCCATTTCGTCGTCACTTCGAAATTCCTCCGCGTGGCCGTGTTCTTGATCGTAAAACGAGTTTATTGTGGGTGGATGCCTTCAGGGAAACGGGGAATATTTCCAAAAAAAACAAAGGACCTACGAGGACCGTTACAACACTTTGAAATATCGAACGAGTTCGTCAGGCTATGCTAGGGTTTCGCCCAAGCGTTCTGCTCGTAAACATGCAGTTGCCCTTGGGATGCCGGGACGTTCTCTTTGTCGAATTCTTCACGCTGAAAATCCATTTTCATCCATACAAAATGAATGTGGTCCAACAACTGACGGGACGTGATTCGGTAACCCGACAAACATCATGTGAGCAGCTGGTTGACAACCTTAAACCCAACGACGCACTTGTGTTCTTCTCTGACGAGGCACCCCTTTCACCTTAGTGGCTGTGTTAACAAACAGGGAAAATGCGTTACTGGAGTGAAACAAATCCCAGGGAACTTCATGAGAGGCCCCTTCATTCGGATCGTGTAACGGTATGATGTGCAATTTCAAGCGTAGGGATCATTGGCCCTTACTTTTTCCAAGAAAACGGTCGTGCTGTAACCGTGAATTCACACCGTTATTTGACAATGCTCCAGGTGTTTGTTTTGCCTGCTCCCGATGAAATGGAACTTGACAATGTGTGGTTTCAGCAAGATGGGGCCACAGCCAAAGCCGTCTGTATGTAAAAGCCTGCGCCTGGGAGCGCGGGATGGACGTGACGTCAGTAGCAGAGTCTGCTCCGCGAGTCAGTAGGAGCCGAGCTTTCAGCATGTGAGGATGTACGGGCGGTATAAGATATACTGTTATCTTTGGAAATGTTTGTTCTATAATATTATCAAATAAAAACCCGTAAAACACACTAAAGACATGCCATTATGAGACTCTCAAGAAATATGCATGAACTTAAACTCTTCGCCATTTAATATTTTGCTCGAAAACATTTTACATGGAGAAATTCAATAGAAGCGGAATTTAATTAGCTTTCCATTGATATATTTTGTTTTCTGCTAAATGAATTAGAACCATACATACATTAGCGTTAACTAAATAAATAACATCATCAATCGGGAAAAATTACCCGATTTCATGATCTTTTTAGTTAGTTAACGCTAATTTATGTATGGTTCTAATTCATTTAGCAGAAAATGAAATATAGCAATGGAAAGCTAATTAAATTCCGCTTCTATTGATATTCTCCATGTAAAATGTTTTTGAGCAAAATATTAAATGGCGAAGAGTTAAAGTTCATACATATTTCTTGGTGAGTCTATAATGGCCTTTCTTTAGTCTGTTTTACGGTTTTTTATTTGATAATATTATAGAACAAACATTTCCGAAGATAAACAATATATCTTTTATACTGATAAACATATATTAGGTACGAAATTACCCGATTTCATTGATGTTATGTATTTAGTTAACGCTAATTTATGCATGCTGCTAATTCATTTATCAGAAAAAAAAATATAGCAATGGAAAGCGAATTAAATTCCGCTTCTATTGATATTCTCCATGTAAAATGTTTTCGAGAAAATATTAAATGGCGAAGAGTTTAAGTCATGTGTATTCTTGAGAGTCTCATAATGGCATTTCTTTAATGTGTTTTACGGGTTTTATTTGATAAATATTATAGAACAAACATTTCCGAAATAAACAATATATCTTTTATACTGAAAACATATAATTAGGTAGGTAAACTTGTCATCTCGGTGGCCTCGTACAGACGCCGTCCGTGACGTCATCAATCTGAGGCGCAGGCCTTTACATACAGACGGCTTTGCCACAGCCCACACCGCCAGGATTTCCATGGATTTTTTGAGAGAATCCTTTCCCGGGCGACTGATCTCCCTGAGAGGGGACGTAAACTGGCCTGCGCGCTCGCCTGATTTAGCCCCCTGTGATTATTTCCTGTGGGGTTATCTCAAATCCCTGGCTTATAACGATCGTCCACAGACCCTGGAAGCCCTACAGAATAACATCCGAACCGAAATTGCCAATATACTGGTCAACATGCTTGAAAGAGTGGACCAAAACTTCCGAAATCGTCCGACTCAGTGTATTGACAATGGAGGCCGACATTTAAAATATATGCTTTTTAAAACTGTGCAAAATTAAATCTCCTATGTTGTGTGACAAGCATAAAATAACAATAAAGATTTTTGAAGCGTTCACAGTTTTTTATTTCATTTTCAAATAAGGAAGTTCCCACGACCCACCCGTACATAACATAACTCATATCTCACCATTGTTTGTAGTCTCAACCCTATCATAACCTTTTAGCAGTCTATGAATCCATCAAAATAAATAATAATGGAAAAAAAAAGCCTTGCGAGTTCACAAATTATATAGCGTTGGAAGTTATCATTTTCACCTGGTAAGATCTCAGGAATTGATACTGGGATTGGTGCTGTAGAGTTCATACCCTGACTATGTATTACTGGAAATGAGTTACGAAGTTGTTGCAGGTGATAGTTAGTGTGAGGGCTCGGGGGACAGAGGAACAAAGCCTAAGGAAGGAGAGAAGGATAAAAGAGGAACGAGGTATAAGGAAGAGAGGTGGCGATGGTTTAGCTGATACATCATTATCCTTATCAGCCACGAGGGGAGAGCAAGGACCAGCAACCTGCAGAATCGCTGACGTTAGGTATTCAACAGATGAGCGTCCGGACGAAGGGGAATAGGGAGAAGGAAAAAAGGCGAGAGAAAGCGAGGAATAAGAAGAGGGAGGAGGAGAAGAAGGAACAAGAATTGAAGAGAAGGGTATAGCTGATGCTTAGACAGCAGAATTGCCAGCGACCAAGGATCACCTCACACCTATCACTTCACACATTAGATGATTAACTGTCACACTGATATAACCTTTGCCCTATACCCACCACCACCTGCAGACCAGCTGCACTTAGGAAGCCTCGCCTGCCTCTGAACACCGGACCGGTGACAAAATCTTTCTAGACTCCGGTGTGGGCAGGCCTGCCTCGCGGTGCGCGGTGATCTCTTACGTAACTACGAGACTAGTGTCTTAGTGTAGCGAGCGAGTTAACGCGTGGTATTCCTTCACGGCCTCTTCAGGCGGCGCGCGTGCTCGGGTAGGTGGCTGAGTTCCACTCTAACCGACGCCCCGACGCCCGCCGCTCCGCTTTGCCCCACCCCACGGGGCAGGTGAAACTCTACGCTGCTACGACGTCCTGCAAGATACCTGCCCCTGTGGCTTCTCCTGGGTCCCCCCTGGGACCCCGGGGCATTGCGAGACACGCGGCGGGGTTATACGGATCGCCCCGCTTTGCCCCACGGGGCGGGGTGTAACTCTAAGGTGCTACGACGTCCTGCAACACACCTGCCCCTGTGGCTTCTCTTCAGGGCCCCCCAAGGATTCCGAGGCATTTCGAGACACCCGCAGCAGGGTTTTAGAACCCCTTGAGTACCACAGGTCTACAAGGAGGCTACGCGGCAGATGGTGATGTATTAATTATGGTAGTGCATGACAGGATCGGTAATCATGACGGTAATCGCGTCCCCGACCCGGTTTTGCCAGGGGCCCCGACCATGCAAACCCCTCCTATGCCGACGCAGGGGAGGGGTCTGCCTATGATGAGTGCGGGGCGAAGCCCTCGGGAATCCCGCACTCTAAATCAAGTGGTAGGGCCCCCTAGCCCAACTTTTTCTTATGGGGGTGGCCGGGGCGGTGCAGAGGCGGCGCCTGCCCGTCGAATCACTCCTGGGATCAACCTGCGGAGGGTTCTTCGTGTGGGCTCGTGGAACGTTCTGAGCCTCTCAGACGATCATCGACTACCTCTCCTATCGGGCGAGCTCAGTAGGCTGAGGGTGGATATAGTGGGACTCTCTGAGACGAGGAGGCCTGGCAGTGGCGAGACTAGCAGTGGGGGTTACACCTACTACTGGTCCGGCATGAGCAATGGTCACCGTGTACGGGGAGTAGCTATAGGCATCTCCAGCAAACTGCAGCCGTCAGTTGTTGAGGTTACTCCGGTTGATGAGCGTATAATGCGGGTGAGGATGAAACACACTCTGGGTTTCATGTCTCTTGTTGCAGTGTACGCTCCTACCGAGATGCGTAAAACTGAAGAGAAGGAGATGTTCTACGCCAAACTCGACTCTGTATTAGACCAGTGTCCTCCTCGGGACACACTCATTGTCTTGGGCGACTTCAATGCTACTACTGGCACTGTGAGAGATGGCTACGAGTTGTGTGTTGGTCCCCATGGCTCCGGTACCAGAAACACCAACAGTTCTCTGCTTCTGAACTTTGCAAGGTCCAGAAGGTTGAGAATTGCAGGTTCTTGGTATCAGAGACCAGAGCTGCACCGCTGGACATGGTATAGTAATGCCGGAGGGGTAGCTAAGGAGATCGACCACATCCTCGTTAGTACTCGTTGGAGGATCCTCCAGAACTGCAGGGTTTACCGGAGTGCTGAGTTCTTTGGAACAGATCACAGACTTGTTGTTGCTACACTTAAGGTTCATGTCAAGTCCAGAAGAATCTCATGAGGTAACCATACTGTGTTTCATCTTGAGAAACTGAAGGACTTGACATGTGCTCATGAGTATGCGGTGGCAGTCCCAAATCGGTTTGATGTGCTAGGTGCTCTCGGGGATCCTGTAGAACTGTGGGATACCTTCAAACGTGAAACTCTACAAGCTGCCAAGGAGTGTATTGGGGAGCGCCCGAGGTCAAGGCGTGGTTTTGTCTCGACGGAGACGCTGGAGAAAATCGAGGAGAGTCGCGCTGCCAGGCTGGCTGGGAACCGGGACCAGCACAGGGCTCTGTCACGCCGGACTAGAACCCTCCTGAGGAGAGACAAGGAGAGGTATGTCAGGAGTCTCGCTGAGGATGTCGAGGGTCATTTGAACGCTAATGACCTCCGACCCGCCTACTGAGCCTTGAAGAAGCTCCGTTCCAAGTCTCCTTCTCGGGCGAGTGGTATTCGAACAGCAGATGGGCGCCTCGTGTCGGACATGGATGGGCAGATGGCTTGTTGGGCTGAGTACTTTGGGCAGTTGTTCACGGTGGACCCTCCAAATGAGCAGCTTCACACCACTGGGTTACAGGCAGTGGATGCCGATCCTCCCATTGACGAAACCGCACCCTCTCTTGACGAAGTCAGAGAGGCTGTAGCAAAGTTGAAGGGTGGAAAGGCAGCTGGTGTTTGTAATATCAGTGCGGAGCTCCTCAAAGCTGGGGGTGAGGCCATGATCCGCGGGTTGCATGCTGTCCTGACTGCCGTGTGGCAATCAGGTACCATTCCTCCTGACTGGAAAAGGGGGCTGGTCGTCCCTATCTGGAAAGGGAAAGGGGACCGTCAGGACTGCAACAATTACCGCGGTATTACACTGCTCAGCGTACCAGGCAAGGTGCTTGCCCATCTATTGCTGACACGAATTCGCAGTCATCTGGTGAAGCATCAGAGACCTCAGCAGTCTGGGTTCACGCCTGGTAAGTCAACAACGGACCGTATCCTAGCGCTTCGTGTCCTGGTGGAACGCCGACGTGAGTTTCGACAGGGGATGCTTGCAGCCTATGTTGATCTCAAGAAGGCGTTTGACTCAGTGCATCGTGAGTCACTCTGGGATCTTCTGCGACTTCGAGGGATTCCTGCAAGGGCTATTGGTTTGATAACTGGTCTGTATTCTGGGACTGAGAGTGCTGTGAAGTGTGGGGCAGGTGTATCCAGCTTCTTTCCTGTGAATACAGGAGTGAGGCAAGGGTGCGTCCTTGCCCCATCACTTTTCAACGCTTGTATGGACTGGGTATTGGACAAGGTTGTAGATCAAAGTGATTGTGGAGCATCCGTTGGCAACACCAAGATCACTGATCTTGTTTTTGCCGATGATGCAGTAATCTTTGCTGAGTCGCTGGAGGTCCTGGTGATGGCTCTCGAGGCGCTGCACGAGGAGGCAAAGCCTTTGGGACTTGCGGTCTCCTGGCTCAAGACCAAGGTCCAGGTGTTTGGAGACTTACTAGATGAAGCAGTACAGTCTGTTCATGCGTGTGGCGAGGACATTGAGATCTTGGAAAGTTTTACATACCCTGGTACCGCAGTCCATAATGACGGTGGGTCACGTCAAAGAAGCCTTACGGCGGATTGGCAAAGCCCACGGTGTTATGGACTCGCTCAGCGGGAGTATTTGGCGTTGTCGGTACCTGTGCAGGAGGACAAAGATCCGGATCTTCAAGTCGCTTGTGATCCCTGTCTTACTCTATGGTTGTGAGACATGGACACTAAATAGTGACATGAAGAGACAAATCAATGCCTTTGGTAATAAGTGTCTTCGCAGAATCATGGGGTATCGCTGGGATGATTACGTGTCAAATCAGCGATTGCACCGTGAGACTGAATTGAGGCCTATTACCTGCATAGTCCGTCAGCGCCAACTTCGGCTATATGAGCATGTGGCACGCTACCCTGAAACCGCTCCTTCCCATCGGGTTGTATCTGTAAGAGACAATCCGGCGTGGAGGAGGCCAAGGGGGCGCCCACAAGGCTCGTGGCTGGGGCAAGTTGATGTTTCTTGTCGAGAGATGCTTGGTATGGGAAAGGAGCCTGCATGGGAACTCGCGCGTGGTGACCCCCGGGAGTGGCGTCGCAGGGTGGGCGAGGCGATGCGCCCCCCGGCGTATGCCCCCAATGATTGATTGATTGATGACAGGACGGGCTTTCAAGGATGCCCCTGGGGGACCTGTAACAAGCCAGGGACCTCAGGGGGGACAAGGAGGGATGCCCCTCCGGCAATGCCGGGGCTTTACCGGCCTGGGGATGCAAGCTCCCCGTGTCTCCGACGCGAGGGGGCACTGCCCCGGTTAATGTGAAACGTAAGTACATAGTACATGGAGATATGCCCAACTCGGCACCTTACAGGTAGGGGTGCTGGGGATTAGTTGTCATGCCACGTCAGGGACCGATTGGAAAAACCGTAGCGGGTGGGGGATCCGCTAACAGGAACTTCACCCTTCGTTGCGCCCCCTTTCCCCAGACGGGGCGTAACATTTAGTAAGTACTGGTTCTGATGAAATCAAATTTGTGGTTGACTTTATAGTTCCAGTCATACCTTCATAAAACACATCATGTATAATTTTTTCTGCTAGCAGTTACATATTTGGTGTCATTTTCCTCAGTTTCGAAGCAACATTTTTTTTTCCGATGCTATCAAATTCATCCTCATAACGCGTAGTCGCGATGCGTTCACCAATTACTGCGAGCAAAGCATTATTCGGCGAGACTGACGCTGATTTCTTGCTCCTTTTCAGATTACTGGAAGAGCAATGTAGAGTATTCAGCGCAGTCGAGCTTGGTCTTGATAATACAGTCTCCGTCATTTTAATTTTCATGTATAGGGAAAATTTGTATAATGTCATCCACAACTGCAAGACGTAACCTAAAAACAAGACAAAGTTCCTAAAAAACAAAACCAAAACGTTCCTAAAAACAAGACAAAACCGATGACCTCGATACTTCTTGATGCTTTAAAAACAGTAGCATATCGTTATACCACAGCTGAGAGGAGTAAACTTCATCCGCGTTCGCACCAGATTTCATAGATACAGTTATTTTTCTAATTTCTTTCCTGAACACACTTCTGATATTATTTATTCTTTTCTTAACTGTTTCCATATTAGCCTCACTGTCTCGCTCCTTCAGTTTCTCAACCAATACTTCATACGCTGCCTTTCTCTTATATTATATATCAATATACTCTTTTATTTTTATTTTCCATAAGCATTCATAGTAGTCCAGCAGCCAGGGGGTGGAACCTTGGAATTTGTGGTGCATAATTGTTCTCTGCGGATTTTGATCACTGAACTGATTAATAAGAATCCGTCGGGTGCAATTATGGCACCCTTGAGCATTTTGAGAAATTCAAGATGGCGACTAATATTCATAATACACCAACGTAATAATGGTTTTATATTGATAACTTCCTTAATATTTGACTTACAACAGTAATTTTGGTGTCTAACCTTAGGTTTTTGTGGTCAAGAAATCCAATAACACCAATGAAATTACAATAGACACTTTTATTTACACAGTCTGAAAAACAGACGGTCTGTTAAACTAATAATACATAACAAAAAATAAGATTAAACCATCCAATTAGAATGGGGAAAGTACAATATCAATATTTCTGAATACCCAATCTAAGATGGCCGCAAAAATGGGTAGCGTATACATTAACATATTTACAGAGAATAATCAGCTTTATATCCACAGAATTTCATGAATCCAAGGGATTACGCTAATCTATTCCCACTACAACATAACAAAATACACAAGTGTCTTAGAGACGAGATCTATTGCAGTAGCGTCCAATGAGGAAACTCTCATATAATCAAACACATCAGTCATCACTGTCATCCTCATCATTACTTTCATCTTCATCCGAGTCATTGGCATCCTCTATCCGTTTCAGCAATGTCCAGCGATTCCGACATGTTCTTATTTCTGCTCGACAGCGACAAAAAGCAGAACAGGACATCTGACCAGCCACACATCCACACCTATCAGTTGAGTATGGTGTTTTGCTTGAGCAGCCACATTGGATCAGCTTCATAACAGCTGTTGGAGCAATTTCCGTTTGTGGTGGGAGGGTCACTGGCATTAATACACCGAAATCGTCATCAGATACCCAGCTGTTCTCCGATGGGTCCATATCTGGTGCCTCGCCAGTCAGTGACGACCTCCAAATGCATGCTTGAAAATGTGCCCTTTTCACGTTCTCGACAAACGCTTCACTTGTAGGAGGAAGAGTCTTCAGTTGGTGAACTGACGCAGCACTTTTTCTGCCCATGCTGGAGATCCAATGTCTGTATCGGATATCTGACATGCTGTCGTTTGGTCCAACTCTCTCTCCATAGCATGCTGCAATAAACTGGGTTGCTTCTCGAATTATTGTCTCGTGTTGGGCTTCAGGTTGTCCTATGCTGTCCAGTTTATATCCTGCCTTTAGGACTTTTACTGCTTTGATTTTTCAAATTCCAAAATAGCAACCAACTGTGTCGCATCCTGTCAACGCATGTGCTGCCAGCAGCTGTGGGACAATAGCCTGGTGTTTTATTACGGTGTCTCCAATGTTCACTGAAGTCCTTTCAGGAGAAGTCGGTTCCATGACAAGGCATGCAGAGAGTTGACAGTAGTGGTAGTAATGTACAAGCAATACAAACACGTCTGTGTCATCTGAGATTACTTTAATAGTCTTTTTGGTGTTAGAAACAAACTGGACAACAACTTGTTGTGGAATGATGACGTCTGCTTCCTCATGGTTAGTTTGCAAATCTGATCTCTCCACTCGTACACCTTGCCAGACTTCAACAGGAGGATCAGCTTTCCTTGTGACAACAAGTCTGTTTGGTAACCGGAGTCCTTGCGGTCTATCTAGAAGTTACTCAGTGATCATCTCAATGAGCTGCTCCTTGTTGTGTGCCACATTGTGATCAACGTCTCCGGAGGGAATTGGCGTTGTCAGCGTAATGACATGTTCCTTGCAATGCTGCACTCCGGCAGATCGTGCAGCCCTTGTGCTGCTCTTGATTGATGTTTTTCTTGTGATATTTGTGAAAGACTACAAATACATTGCTCGAAACGGTCATCTTGGAAAGCACATAATCTACAAAGGCATTCACATAATCATTCACGACTCCCTTCGTTGGCCAGTGAACTATCCACATTGCTGCACATCCATCTATATATATTGCATCTGTGTGGCTTGTGAATGTCCTGGAGGAATGTTCCACTGGGAGAGTCTTCTTGAGCGTAGCTTTGGCTTTAGCTATTCTCATTGCAGGTTGGTCCCTTGTGCCATCAAAGAACGACGTTGGAAGAGGTGCCAGCTCATATCCCATGACTGAATTTACATCATTGTCTCGATACTGTATTAATATTGTTACGTGTAATGTAATTGCATGATGTACTGGGGGCTGAAGGCTGTATATGTTATGTGTGTATGTCTGGGTGGCGCGCGAGGCAGTGAGTGTGTGTATGAGTGCGCGGATGAGCCGGTTGCCATGGTAGCGGGGTGGCTAGAGGCGCGTGAGGGGGTTCACTCTGCACACAGACAAAGAGGAGTGACTCTCAGGCTAGCAGAGAGGGAGGGTGGGTACTTGGTGGCGTGCGAGGGGTCGCGTGGATGTGGAGGCGTGGTGGTGTGGGTGTTGTGGTGTCGATGTACTCTGTGTAGTTGTACTGTGTATGTTGTACTGAGGAAGGAACTGTGTGCCTGTAGGGATACAGAGTAGCCCTTGCGACCATCGTTCAAGAGATGGGATGGCGACTTTGTAACTGTGTACTGACTGTCTTTGTAGTGAGTGTAGCTTTGATTCAGTAAACCCAGACCTGTCGTTTGTGTCTCCTTCGGCCGCCCTGTGTTTTGACCCCGTGTACCACTTAACTCGCCCTCATCTTGACACACCGAACTCCTGTAGAAGTCGCCTGCAGAAGTGAGTTGCCTGTAGCGGCTATTGTTAACGTAAAACACCTTCTCCTGCATAGCCTATACCTGTAACACCTGGGTGTGGTGTGGTAAGGTCCAGGAGAGGAGGGAACAGCGTAACAATATCATCAGCCTAGAGAAGATTAGTTCACAGTTCATCTGTCCCTTTTTAGCAGTGTTATGTGTTATCTTTGCTTGATTTCCGACCATGGTTTTGACTCGGTTTACAATCGGCTTGTGGAATCCTTCTGGCCAACTTGATTCAAACGCTTGTCTTTGCTGGCTTTCAATGGTCTGGGCATTTTCCACATTCACTGTCTCTGGATTAATCCTTCCGGTTACAATGTTGACAAGTCCCTGAGGATGTTCATCAGGCTTTAGTGGATGAATGCACAACTTCGGCTTTTCACGCACAGCCGTCCTGTCCTTTTCATCATATGCGATTCGGGACGGCATCTCCTCCTTGTGCCTCTGGTCATCTTTGTAGTTTCTGTTCTTGATCTCTGCTACGTCTTTCAGTAACCGGCTGCATGTATGTAAGCTAAGTGCCCAACGACTAACAGCAGACTGGTTCATGGTTAAGCCTGTGAGACCGCGTGGCCCATGTCCATATCGCATAAATGTCGTCTCTATATACATATTAGTCCACATGCCATTCCAGATTCCATTTGTATGACGTTGGACATGCTCGCCTTTCATGAATCTCTCCAGGATTTCTTCATTCATTTTCTCCATAGATCTGAAGTAACAACAATTCGATACTAAAACAAAATTGCCGCTTTTTTTTTTGGCTTACCCATGTCCACATTTATGACGGGGCAGCATGTAAATAAGTATCAGTAAAAGGAAAAGGCCAAAGTCAGCTCGTCGAATTTCATTTCCACGCCAAAAATTGTGACCTTTTGACCTCCTATTACCTTATTGTTGACGAAATTCATATATCATTAGTTTGAGGTGATAAAACTAATCAATACGAACATTTTGGTAGTAAAAACATTGCCAAAGGTCAGTACATGTGTGATCTATGCCAGTTTATACCCCTACCTCAAATTTTCAGTCCCAAACAGTGATTCCCATTCCTATCTGCAGTCGTCATTTTTGCAAAATTCTCATTGCTCAAGGATGCAAAAGTTGCACCGACAGATTCCAAAACTAGAGGTTTCAGGCTATCAAAATCCGCCAAGAACAATTATGTACCACAAATTCAAAGGTTCGGTCTAAATATGGGGTTTGGCCACCGGACTATAGCTCTGATATAGTTGGATACATTCTGTCCAGAACTGCTTGTCTGCAAAAGAGCATCATCTTCTTCGATGTCCTTTCGCGCCGCTGTCAGAGGCGAAACTGACGGTTGGCCTTTCGAATCTCGATCAACACACGCACGATGCGATCCGTTCTGAACCTGATGATCTGTCGGATCTAAAAGCCAAACACTGCTTGGTCGCCATCCGACCAGCTGTCAGTCGGTCGGACAGACCAAAATCACCCCAATCCCGATCCAATCTGGTCGGATCCAACCAGATCTGTCCGATTGTCTCAAGACCAGATCGCACTGTGGATGGGGTCCTTTACAGGAATGTGAGGGGGAGTTTGCAGGGGAGTGATATTACACGTGAGTTTCGAAGGAGTGTGTGTGTGTTTGTGCACGTCACGTAAAGAAGTCAGAGACATAGGTGTGTGTGTGTGTAGATTCGTCACCCTTTTTCCGGGTGACATGGGCCCTTTGCCTGATGGCGGCCCATAGGTGACTTCGAGAAACAAAAAATAAAAAATAAATAGTAGAATGTAATATTATGAAGCTCTTGACCTCACCCTCCCGGGAAATCTAACTTGGGTGCCGAGGCTGCCCGTTAGATACACCCCAGGCTGATTAGGTTGAGAACACTGTTTGAAAATAGCATACTCGGTGTGTCCAGCAAGGATGTGGCTGTAGGGTATCATTATCCTGGTTCTGAGTCCAACCCACCTACATCGGAGAGGAGTCTGGCTCACCGCGCACGGCGGAGTGTCAGATGCACCTCACCTCTGCTTATGGGAGCGACTCAGGTAGGTGGCGGTGGTCATGATTCAACGTGTTGGAATGTAGTTGGTGACCATGTCTATTAGTGATAGTAATGGTGTGGCGTCAATCATTTCTGGTGCTGTGTTGTAGTGCCTTTCCATGAATGGGGCTGTTATTGTGCAGTTCGCTATGTAGTGTTGGAGCGGATCATCGACAAGCCAGTCGCAGTGTTCACACTGGACTGGAGTCTCTTGTACCAGGACTGGCCAGCACTTGTAACCCAAGCGAATCCTGTGAAGTGCTTTAACTTATTAGCCTTTCATAGGATTTGCCTATCAACCTTTATCTTACGACTTAGGTTGTCTGGGAGTACTGGGTTGTTCTTGGTGGCAGCGCTGTACCATGTAGCCGATGCAGAGTTGTTTGTTTGTATGGTTCTTTTTCGGATTCGAAGGCGATGTCTTGCCTTAATTTGGGACAGACTGCGTGGTATGTTGGCGGTGACTGAAGGTAGGTGTAGGGCGTCTTTGGCGGCTTCGTCCGCTACGTCGTTGCCATCGATGCCAGCATGGCTCTGGATCCAGTTAAGTTGGAGAGACCGTCCTTGGTCGTGGATCCTTCTGGCAGACACGTGAATGGATGTGAGTAGGTGTATGCTGTCTGTGTAGTGTGTGTGTTGTAATGCTTGAATGCTGGCCAAAGAGTTTGTGTGTATGAATATGTCTTCGTGTAGGGTTTCTGCGTACTCTAGTGCTTTCTGGAGTGCCATGAGCTCCGCTTGTAGGGTTGACGACCCATCAGGCAGCCTGTAGTGGGCGATGACGTCGTTGGCTACATAAGCAGCTGCCGCTGTTTTCGTGACTGGGTTGACTGAGCCATCGGTGTATATAATGGCTGTATCTGGGTTGATGTCAACTTGATGAGTTGCCAGTGCCAGTGCCCTGAGTTCTTCCGGGCTTAAAGCTGACTTTTTAGTTAACGGCCGGTTAACTGTGGATGTGATGGGGTTTGGCTGCCACGGAGGTGGTGCAATATGTCCCTGGTGTGACATGTCTGGCTAGATGTTTGTGAAAATGACTTTCGCTGCCAGGCGTTTGATGACTTTTGCCGCGGAAGTCCCATACGTTCTCTTTATGAATAGCCGTTCGTCGTGCAAGACAGCTTGTCGTAACGTTTCTGCGACCTGTTGCTTCTTGTTGGCTATTTTTGCGAGCATGGCTGTTTGAACCATGTTGATTCTGGAGGCAGGGGGGGGATTCCTGCTTCGAATTGCAAGGTGCCAATCTTTGTCCATCTGGGGGCGCCGAGAATAGTTCGTAGCGCCTGATTTTGGAGTTTTTCTAATGCCTCAATACCAGTGTCAGAGGCGGTCAGTGGCTCCTGCAGTCGTGCTGGTGATGACTCTCAGGACTCTCAGTCTAGCTGTCATGCGGTCCTTCAGATATGCGATGTGTATCTTGATGGATAATGTGTGGTCAATCCAGATGCCGAGGTAAAGGTGGCTGGGGACCCATTCCAAGGCTGTACTGTTCAGTGACAAAGGGAGTGTTGGTTGGTTGCTCCCGATGTGCAGCGCTTTTGTTTTCTGTGAGTTAATCTTCAACCCGAGATCAACACACATATTACCCACAGCCGTTAACGCCGTCTGTGTTTTTTGTCTGTACCAGGGTCCCGTGGAGATGATGGCAATATCATCAGCATAGCAGAGGGCCTTGACCCCATTGGGAAGTGGGAGAGTCACGAGGTGGTCGACGAGAACGTTAAAAAGGAATGGGCTGAGGATACTCCCTTGTGGCGTCCCGTTTTCTAGGATCCGCGGATCGGACAGACTGCCTTGGAATCGTGTTGTCGCCTTCCGTTGGTGTAGGAAGTCTTGGGTCCATTTAAGCAGTCTGCCTTCTATTCCTCGTTTAGCAAGGGATGAGATGATGGTTAGGATGTTTGCGAGCTCGAAAGTCTTTTCTAGGTCCATGAAAACCACGACTGCTTTGTGGCCTGTTATGGTCATCATCAGTTCAGTGAGGCATTCCCTGGTTGTCACCAGGGAATGCCTCAGGGTAGGGTAGGCAAAGTGTGTAGGCAAAGATGTGTTGATGAAGTGGACCCACTTTCCATTGAAGGCGAGAGAGTATCATCCTTTCTGCGGTTTTACCCAAGCAGCTGAGAAGGGAGATTGGTTATGATTTGCCAGGTTCTCTTGGCTAGGGAATCGGGTGGATTATGGCGTACTTCCACTCTGCTGGTAGTTTTCCACTCTCAAAGGAGGCATTGATGATATCTAACAGGGCCTCGTGTGCCTTCAGACTTGACTGTCTTGATCATTGAGTAGCTGATCTTATCGCTTCCCGCGGCTGTGTCCTTCCCTCTCTTCACTGCTGCCACGAGTTCCTTTTTAGTGAAAGGAGTATCAGTTATAGATGCTTGACGGCAGGCACGCTCGATCACTGCCGTTCTTTCCTCTGAGAGCTCGTTTTGACGGTCACGAACGTTTTGGGAGAGTCGTCTATTGCTTCCTCTTTCAGCGAATTCTGCCATGATGCGATCTGCCTCCTCTGCCGGGTTTGAGTGTTCTGGTTGGGGTGTTATTGTGGCACCCGCTGCCATTCTAATTTGCCTCCACATCTCGCCGATGTTGGAGTGCGAGCCCATGGAGCTACACCACTCATACCACTTCTGGGTTTTGATGTTTTTGGTGGCTTCTCTGGCTATATTGATGGCTGATCTTAGGAGATTTCTGGTGACCTCGGTGTTATGTCTCCTATTCAGTTTTCTGGCCATGCTAACTCGGTGGTTGAACTTTTTGACCGCGGAGTTGTAGTACCAGCGGTCCTGGTAGTTACTGGATGGAGGCTTTGTTAGAGGGATGGCTTTGTCTGCGGCCGCGTGGAAGGCATCGACGAGTCACTTTTCCATACCGTCAATGTCCGGTGGTGCATTGGTTGCCTCAAGTTGCGAGTCCAAGTGGTGTCTGAATGCTTGCCAGTCCGCTTTCTTAGTATTCCATCTGGGTGGAATGCGAGGGTGGTGCAGTTTTGATATATTAAGGTTGATGCATGTGGCAAAGTTGTCGCTGGCGAGGTGGTCATGTATGGTCCACTGTGCGTCTTGCGACAGGTGGCTTGAGGCAAAGGAGAGAGCTAGGATGCCTCCTAAAATGTGGGTGGCTTCTCCTCGTTGGTTGAGAAGTTCCTCGGGAACATTATGTAAGGCCTCCATCAGGTGGTGCCCGTTCCTGTTGCATTTTGCGGAGCCAATGTCTGTGTGATGGGCGTTGAAGTCTCCACCTATGAAGACTGGCGTTGCGGTACAGTGCCATGACTTCGTGCATTTCTAGTATGTTTGTGGGGCGTGGGGCATTGTAGATGTTGTATATGTGTAGGTCTGTGTTTTGTAGTATGAGTGTGACTGCCTGCACTTCCACTCCGTCTCCACATATTACGGGGTTGGGGATAACTTTACATTGAATGTTCTGTTTAACGAGGATGGAGATCCCGTGTGTTTCACCCTCCCTGGCGTACTGGTGAAAGGCCTTGTAGCCTCGGAAATTAATTTTGATGTTTCTTTTAGTTTTGTTTATTGTAGTAGGATGACGTCTTTGCCATCTTCTTGTGCGGCTGCCATTAACTGATGGTGTTTATTAAGGATTCCATTAATGTTCCACTGGACGATCTGGAGTTTATGGCTTGCTTGGCATGATATTTGTGCATTGCCTCGGTGTTGGCTGAGGCCGGAGTGGGGTGAGCCCGGACGGTTTCCTGACTGAGTGTTTGCTGTGGTAGGGGGGCTGAAAGCTGTGCCTTCTGTGTCTTCCTCGTTGCCAGTGTTGTTTCGAGGACGTGTGCCAGCTTCGTCAGACTCCCCGTTAGTTTCTCTTCTGGCATCGGTTGTTGTTTTAGCATGTTAGCATGTTAGCAAGAGCTGAAGCGAAAGTTGTTAACAGATTCTTGAACTCATTCTTGGTGGCGGCAACTTTGTCTTCTATTTCCGTTTGTGGGGGAGTGGCTGTTGGCTGCGGAATGGGTGCCGGCGGTGTAAGCTGTTGGGCTCTGGGTAACGGGGTTTCCAGGCGTTGCTGCGGCTTGTTCCCCGTGCGTGGACGAGCTCCTTGGCCCAAGGCTGGAAACTCGCTCTCGTCGTTGTTGTTGTTGCTCGGTCTGGCTGGGTACTGTGTTGCGCGAGATGGTGCCTGGTTCCCCCATGTGGAGGATGCTGCTAGTGCAACTCCTCCGCCACCCCATTTCACGCTTGTCGCTAGTGCTGGCCTGTGATTGATCACCCACTTTCGCTGGCTCTCTTTCTGGGTGTCCACCAATTCCCGTCGCATCGGGCAACTCCTGTTCCAGGCGTGATGGTTGCCGTAGCAATTTGGACATTTCGCAGTAGTTGCTTTTCCATCTTTATCCTTCAGACTGGTTGTCATCTGTTGCCTGAGCCTGTGTCTCGTCCATTTCTTCAGCAGGTGAGCAGGAAGCAGAAGTCTTGTCTTCCTTTTCGATGTTTACAGTCTCAGTTTCTTCCTCGTCATCTGTTACCTCTTCAGGTCTCATCTTTGCAGGTGGTTCTGCAGTCGCTCCTAAAGTCCCATCGTCGCTATCCTTCTCATGTTGGCGTTTCACACGCTCCTTGTTCGGGAACCTTTGCATCCTAGGAACTGGATTCTCAGTTGAGGGCGTCAATTTCCGGAACTCCGCTTGGGGGTTTTTCCTCCTTATCCTCCAAAAAACTTCCTAAATAAACGTCTACCTACAAGGGATGAGTTGATTCTGGCAACACGCTTTCTAAAAAGCGTCGTAGTCACCCCCTCCCCTCCCCCGTGAGGGTCTCGCCTATCCCTATCAGTTCTGCACAAATGCAGCGGTGATTTCCTTGGAGCACCTATAGAAGAGCTGCTAAAAAAAAATTGTTTGCCTTTACCTGGCCCCGCAACTGAGGTGGACGATCACGGGTTCCTCAGCGCATCGCAGGCTGCCCCGACCCCGCAGAAGCAGCACAAACACGCACTAGCCGAGGTGCTGCCTCCACGAGGTGTTTCCGACCAGACACGGGCTTCTCAGGTCCCGAGAGGTCTTCAACCAGAGCGATAGAGGGTTAAGAAAATAAGTAGGAGAAAAAGCCTGCTCACACCATCGGCGTCCTAGAAAGAATCGATCCAAAACTCCGCAGGAAAGGGGGGGTAACTTCCAATCCGATCCCGTTCTGGAGTATGAATCGACCTTTTAGGGGCCAAATCGTATGCAACAAAAAAATCAGTCTCTAAAAACTCTGTTGAAAGCCACAAGGTGGTGGTGGCTGTGTCTAAAACAGTGACAGGGGGTAAGAGACATAGGCTGCCTGTGACGAGTTATATTTGTCGGCCTCCTCGTAAAGGCGGCGTCACACTAGCACTTTTCCGTCTATCTTTTCAAGCAACTTTCTAAAAACGAACATTTTTTTTACTGCAAGCCGTCACACACACAATCGTTCACCTGCGTTACCAGTCAGCTGTTCTTGCGACTGTAAACAAACATGGCTCCGACGCCAGGCAGGCAATCGCTGGTATACACTTAATTATGTGTATTATCAATCGTAGACGAGCCAAACAAGCTAAAATACATACACATATATACATAAAAACAGTAATAGATGAGCGGGCATCAGCCCGCCGCTGGAGCCGCAGCAACAGTCAGGTCACAGGTGGGCGGGGCGTGAGGTCACTCCCGCTCCTTATTTATGAGAAATTCTTCTGAACTACGTGTCCACAGCATTTCGTCTATAATTCGAGGTATTACTGTTTGCAGTTCACCTCATTTCTCGCCAGGTGGCCATAGTGTCGTCTCAAAAATATGTGGACAACTTTAAATCGCGCATTACATGAACATTTTTCTCTATACATTTAACCAGTGCATTTTTCTCTTTTTTTCTATGTATGTTGGGTAATATATATATATATATAATTTTTTAATTAAATGATCAGCAGTACGATATCTACGCAGTACGCTGCTCGTTACCATGACAACCACACCACATGTTTTCCTCTTAGAATTAGGTTGCCAAGTTGTGTCATTATTGTCGACATACTTCCCTCCATTCTCTCTCTCTCTCTCTCTCTCTCTCCTCTCTCTCTCTCTCTCTCTCTCTCTTCTCTCCTCTCCTCTCTCTCTCTCTCTCTCTCTCTCTCTCTCTCTCTCTCTCTCTCTCTCTCTCTCTCTCTCTCTCTCTCTCTCTCTCTTATAGCTATTAACTGGTACTGATCAGGAGACTTAGAATCTGAAATGAAATTAAATTAAATTAAATTATAATTAAACTTAATTAAAATCTTAATCTGGTACTGAGAGAGAGAGAGAGAGAGAGAGAGAGAGAGAGAGAGAGAGAGAGAGAGAGAGAGAGAGAGAGAGAGAGAGAGAGAGAGAGAGAGAGAGAGGAGAGAGAGAGAGGAGAGAGAGAGAGAGAGAGAGAGAGGGAGAGAGAGAGAGAGAGAGGAGAGAGAAGAGAGAGAGAGAGAGAGAGAGATTATTAATATGTGAAAGGTAAGAAGGAAGGGAAGGAAGGAATAGAGGAGAGAAGGAGGGAGGAAGGAAGGGAAGGAGGGGGAGATGGAGGTAACACGACTCTCCTCCTCTTCCTCCTCCTCCTCCTCCTCCTACATACGATTTATTGTAATATAATAAATACTACTATTACTACTATCATTTGAGAGAGAGAGAGAGAGAGAGAGAGAGAGAGAGAGGAGAGAGAGAGAGAGAGAGAGAGAGAGAGAGAGAGAGAGAGAGAGAGGAGAGAGAGAGAGGAGAGAAGAGAGAGAGAGAGAGAGAGAGAGAGAGAGAGAGAGAGAGAGAGAGAGAGAGAGAGAGGAGAGAGGAGAGAGAGAGAGAGAGAGAGAGAGAAGCGAGCGAGCGAGCGAGCGAGCGAGAGAGAGAGAGAGAGAGAGAGAGAGAGAGAGAGAGAGAGAGAGAGAGAGAGAGAGAGAGAGAGAGAGAGAGAGGAGAGAGAGAGAGAGAGAGAGAGAGAGAGAGAGAGAGAGAGAGAGAGAGAGAGAGAGAGAGAGTTGGTTCAGTTAACACAAACACAAGTCATCGTACTTCTAATGTTTATAGCCAGCCGGCCCAGCCCTGACATGCGACTATCGTGCGCCTGGCAGCTTGAAAGTCTGCGGCATATGGTTGCCACTTAAGCCGCAGCCTTCATAATGTATGCCATTATTTCAATAGTTCCAGACAATGACATGTGATTTCCTTACAGGAGTTGGCTCAATATAGTCCCTAGTTGCATTTCATTGGCATGTCTGTAAGAACTGACTGTTTTAACATTGTACCAGGCCTCACTATTGGTATTTGTTAAATGTCTTTATATTTTTTTTAGTTTCACACAACGATGAAATTCGTTTATTAATATTAGAGTATGCATATTATGATATACATTGGATACTAAAAACTTCATTGAAGTACAGCATCAGCTGATAAACAAAACAATAAAAATGCCTAACTGATTATTTTAAAGGACCTTGTCCTCATTTCTGAGAGACGACACTATGGCCACCTGGCGAGAAGTGAGGTGAACTGCAAACAGTGATACCTCGAATTACAAGTTGAAGTCTTGAAGAGTGAGAAACGAGTTTTGAATGTGTCTTGAAATATATACACAACAATCGAGTCATGCGAGAGAATGTTGGCTGTTTATAAAACCGGCTTTTAAATGTATCTACATGAATACTACAAAATACTGAAAATACTGATGAGAAAAAGGGCATCCCTGAACAAGGCATTGCTTAAAGTCAGTAACCACCAGAAGAAACTGACAGTTAAATCTCGCATTGCTGATATTGAAGTGAAAATATGTCAATCTCACAAGCAACAAAGACTACGAGAAGAAAACAAAGCCATTGAAACCATCAAAAGCAATCCAAAACACTTTTTCAACTATGCCAAGAGATTCCCTAAACTAAATGCCCCAATTGGACCTCTGGTAACATCTGAGGGGCAAATGGAGGAGGATGCCAAAAACATCAGTGAAATTCTAGCTGAGCAATATCGCACTGTGTTCAGCATCCCTGACCAAACTAAAGTTATATCCGACCCAACAGTCTTCTTCAGCTCAGCCCAGAACACTTAAGACACCGTTACACTAGAAGACATAATGTTTACAGAACAGGACATAATAAAGGCCATTACAGAAATTAAGCCAAATTCAGCGGCAGGTCCTGATGGCATACCAGCAAAATTGCTACTGAACTGCAAAGAATCCTTAGCTCGCCCCCTATACCTGGTGTGGCGTGAGTCCCTTAACACAGGTGTAGTACCCTCACAGACCAAGAAGGCCGTCATAACACCCATCCACAAAGGAGGAAGTAGAGGCTGTGCCGCAAACTACCGACCAGTGGCTCTCACTTCTCATGTAATCAAGCTGTTTGAGAAGATCATGCGTAACCACGTCTACGCATTCTTGGAAGAGAATAACCTCCTCAACGCCAGTCAGCATGGCTTTCGGAAAGGTAGATCCTGTTTGTCTCAGCTTCTTGCTTATCATGACAGGCTCCTCAACCAACTGGCTTCTGGCAAACTTGTGGATACTGTCTTTCTAGACTTTGAAAAAGCCTTTGACAAGGTTGACCATGGCACTCTCCTGCACAAGCTGCGTAAACTGGGCATAACGGGCAAAATTGGTGTGTGGCTCCACAGCTTTCTAACATCCAGAATGCAAGTAGTAACAGCGAATGGGGCCATGTCTGCAGACCACCAAGTTGTAAGTGGTGTCCCCCAAGGCTCAGTCATTGGGCCTCTACTGTTCATCATTCTCATTGGGGATATTGACGAGGGAGCGTCAAAATCACAAGTAACATCCTTTGCAGATGATACAAATATCAGTAGAAGCATAGAAGTACAAGAAGATGTTAACCAACTACAGCAGGATCTTAACAAAATCTATGATTGGGCAAACAATAATAACATGAAGCTCAACGATAATAAATTTCAGTCACTCAGAGTTGGGGCACAACAAAACGACCAAAACCCCACACCTTTCCTGACAAGTGAAGGCCGAGAAATTACATCAAACACCAATGTGAAGTGCCTGGGGGTCCACCTCAGCGACGTTGCCACATTTAGGCACCATATAGAAAAAACGGTGAAAAAGGCCAGAAAAATAGCAGGTTGGATCCTACGAACATTCTATTCCCGAGAAGAGGGCTGCATGTTAACTCTGTGGAAGGCACTGGTACAACCAGTGCTGGATTACTGTAGCCAGTTATGGTCCCCTCACAGAGTAGCAGAAATACAAGCCCTCGAATCAGTTCAAAGGTCTTATACCAGACAAGTGGAGGGAATGAAAAACCTCAATTATTGGGAAAGATTACAAAAGTTGGGTCTTTACTCACAACAGAGGCGGAGGGAGAGATACCAGATATTATATACCTGAAAGATCCTGGAGAACCTTGTGCCCAACCCTACTGCCATCAGTGACCTGTCAGCCCAGCATATCAACCCAAGAACTGGTCGCAAGGCAGGGAGGAGAACACTACCATCAGACGCACCAGCCAGGATCAAGACCCTCCTATCAACCAGTCTGCCTCATATTGGGCCAAAACTATTTAACAACCTGCCAGGAAAATTAAGGAACCACACGGAATGCTCAGTGGAAAAATTCAAACATCATTTGGACAACCACCTACAAATAATCCCGGATGAACCTCCCGTGCCTGGATATACGTCTGTGAGCAGGGCAGACACTAACTCAATATCGGACCAGATGAACCTGCAACACAGGGACGCTGGGCTCGGATGCAGCGGTGGAGCACCACGACTGTGAGGGAGTACCCTCTAGACGGAAACAAGTAAACAAGTAATCAAGTAAACATGTGCAATAGTCACTTTAATATTTTTCATCCTTTCAGATGTATTGAATAATAATAATTTACAAAAAAATTCTGATTTATATCGAATATCTTTAAAGTAATCACTATGGATTTTTATTTTACTATGAAAGTTGTCTTCAACTTTCCATATGAAGACGATCATGATCGTTTGACTGGGTCAGACGGAAAAACTAGACAGAACGAGAAAAAACCAACGGAAATCGTAAACATTGACGGAAAAAGTGCTAGTGTGACGCCGCCTTAACCAATCCATCCATCGGGTACTGCTACTACATATCCCCCGTGTGTAATACATTTAAGTTATAAAGTGTGTAAAAATGTGGGTTACGGTATGCACGTTGCACACAGTTGCCGTGCACAAAACTTTTTGGCATTTGGCAGTCTATATACTGGACTGAGAGCGGATTTGGATCGTGTACAGGACAGGACTTTTGGAGCTCTACAACTTTGCTTCCCTTGTCTTTTCCCGTATCTATACAGGAAATGCGTTTTTTACTATCAAAACACTTCAAAACTGTTATGTGACTGGCAGGGTTCTGTAAAAAAATTTTTTTTAATAAATATTATTTTTCTTCTCAAGAGGTCCAATTGGTATTGAGATAATTTTTACGTCTGTATGACAATAAAACTCGACCAAATTTTTGGCAGCTTAAAAATGTCAGAACACTACCTTTATTGCGTTTCCCTATTTTTTACTATGAAACTATTGACCCTAGACCAAACATGGCATGAATTCTTTTTGTTAAGCTCAACGAGATCCACCCTAAGCATCGATCAGTTTCTTTTTTGCTAATACAGATTTTTAGATATAAGTTTTTATATTTTGCGCCTCCTTGTGCCGTTCAATAACCAGCAGCTTATTGATGCACCATACATCTATCTTTTATCCGTCTTACCATATTGTTATGTCTTGATGGAGAGAGTTTCTGCAGGAATCGTATTCCACTTTGAAAAATGTACATTTCTTTTTCGCAAGAGTTTTACGCATGTATGCAATTTTCACTTGATTTCTGGAATATTTTTTTCGGGTAATATGCCCTAAAAACAAACTTAATTCGGTCATTTATCAATGGAATTATAATATGTTTATACCACAGGGAAGCCTGTTGAAATCTGGATTTAATTTCCCTCCATAACGTTTTCTAGTACCTAGTACGGTTCTTGAGATATAATGGAAACATTGCTTTCCCCCATTTTCCGCAGCCTCGTACTGATACATTCCACGGCTAATTTTTTTTTTTACCGAACAAAGGCGCTTCAGTCTCTCAGTATCCGTCTCAGAGATTAGACGTATGCGTGCGAGCTCTCTCTCTTGAAAGTCAGTTAGAGGACTTGGATCAGTCGAAAAAGCTTTTGACTCCACCCTATATCTATTTTCTTAGTATTAGTTATTATTAGTTCATACCTGTAGCGTCTTTAGGCTTTTATCTTCATTCCTTGAGGCCTCAGGTGGTTGGCCTTATAGTATGTTATTTCTAGAAGGCTGAGCTGGCTGGCCCTCGCTCGTGGTGTCGCAGGCTGGATTTGTTGAGTGACACATGTAATTAATTGAGGCTTATGCTTCCCGCTGGTGCCCTCTGCCGCACTTGCAGTCGGAAGTGAGGGTGATGGGCAGCATGTGGGTGTCTTCGGCTACTCGACGACGGACAATAAAGTAGCTCCTGGCGAGTCTTGAACTAGAGCAGTGGTTCTTAACCTGGGGTACCTGTACCACCAGGGGGTACGAAACCTTACACCTGGGGGTATGAGACATGCTGACCAATAATTCAATATCATATTTGTAAGGAGGCTGGAATTATATATCTAATTACTTTGTCTGTCTTGTCTTGTCTCTCTGCATCATTTTGTGAAGAAATTGAAGCTGAACATAGTGTTCCTGTTTTCGACACGGAAGTGAGGTGGCTCTCACGTACTACTTACACGTGTCTTCGAACTACACGAAGAAATCAAGAGGGTTCTTATAAATCAAGGCAGTGACATTGCCGACCACTTTGAAAACAGAGAGATCATTTTGTCCTTAGCATACCTGACAGATGTATTCACGCACTTGAACGAGTTGAACATCTCCATCCAAGGAAGAATGCTGAACATGATAAGTGTCAGAGAAGTTATTTGCCTTTACCCAGAAACTTCCAATTTGGATGTGGCGCATTGAAGAAGGGAATTTTGCTAACTTTCCTTCTTTAGATGAGGCTGCTTTTGCAGAGGAAGTGTCCATCGTTACTGAAGTGAAAGAGCATTTGCAAGGGCTGATTCACTCATTCCAGGGATACTTTCACCATGGAGAGGTTTCTGTGGCACAGAGATGGATACGGGACCCATATAATTTTCAACCTGGATTCCATGGATAACAGTAATATGTTGAACTAGCCGCAAAGCTGCCCTCCGGGCGGACTTTTTGGCTAGCTCCTGCGGAGGGCTATTGGTGGCCCACCAAACACAGACTCTCCAGATAGCCCCTTCTAACTTTCCTGAAATCATGGATGTAGAAATGTATGTATTAACGCCAACCCATTCACATCACACCCAACCCATTCACTCACCCATTACCCATCACCCCCCACCCATTCACTCACCCATTACCCATCACCCCCCACCCATTCACTCACCCATTACCCATCACCCCCCACCCATTCACTCACCCATCACCCCACACCCACTACCCATCACCCCACCATCACCCTACATCAAGGTTTCCTCAATTCTCGCAACCCACTTTTTTTTCACAATTCTCGCTAATAGGCTGCTAAAAAAAAAAAAAAAAGTGATCGGATCATCCCCAAAATGCCGTTAAAACCTTCCCCTGGTCAACCTGGTTCCAAAAATGTGCCATATGATGGGATTGCGCCACGGGGGGCGGAACCTATAGCAAACATACACACAGACATACACACACACTTTCGCTTATATTATTATAGAAGATGATCGTGTTGAGCCAACGACATAATCCAAATGCAGTTTGAATCAATGCAGCTAGATATGTTTTGCTGTGCACAACTGAAACCATTCCCACAGTTAGCAAAAGGACCTCTGGAGGTCATTGTGCCATTTGTAATCACGTTCTTATGCGTTTTTCAACACAACTACACATCAAAACAAAGGTTAGGAACCGTCTGGATGCAAATGACGACATGCGTGTGACACTTCGGGAACCTTGTTTTCAATCATCATAATTGATGAAAAACAACAACAAAAGAGTCACTGAAATGTAACATTGTGTACTATGTAGTATTGTAGCTAGTGAAATAAAAGGTTCGTTACTCTAATTAAACTTTTTTCTGATCGGGGTTACGAGACAAATTATGAGATCTCAAAGGGTACGAGCACTGAAAAAGGTTAAGAACCACTGAACTACAGAGACCACTGTTGAAAAAAAACCCGCTTGTAAGTCCCCATAAAAAGATACGAAAGGAATACAGCCCTAAAGAAAGGGGATCCACCCCTGGATCAATTTTAGATCAGCATGATGATTAATCATGACAAAAGGATAACACTTTATTTATTTTTTATTATTTTAATAAATTTCATTGTCTCACCTGTGATTCAGTTTACATTAGTGTAGAAAGACGTGAATAGGGTTCTCCTCAGTCACTGGCAACTTCTGGCTCACTTGGATGCAGAGTAACCAGAGTTGCCTGCTGTGACTTGACTGCTGGCAAATATAGCCCAAAATAAATAGTGATTGTACATCTTTTTTTAAGTGAACTTGGAATCCATTATTAACGCCCATCATTGTTGAGCAGTTATCAGAAGCAAAGTCGATAATGTTGCTTAAAGGAATGTCTTTATGTTTCAGCAGTTCCTTTACAGCCATGTAGAGGCCTTCAGCACTACCATCATCAACTTCTATGATGTCCAAAAGTGCATCAGTAACTTTACATTTTTCCTTATTTATTTAACCTTACCATTACAGCAAGAACCTGAGATACCGAGATGTCAGTACTCTCATCAATCATCAGAGAAAATTTACTTTCCTTGCAAATCTCTGCAATTGCTTGACTTTCCTCCCATGCAAGTCCATCCTGCATTACATATGATGCTTTTGTTTTCTTCATAGTCATATTCTGAGCAATATCACACTGGAAACATTTTCTTTTGTAACTGTATCATATGTTCAGCATGTGCAAACGGCAATCCGTGCTCGGCCATGAATGCACACATCAACGCCTCTGCCTTATGTACTTTACTTTGAAGATCCTGAACTGTTTTTTTCTTCACAAATTTGGAAATATCAATTATGCTTTTATTTGCATCATAGTTCTTTAAATGCTTAGCAGAAGACTTGTGGCTCATCAACCTAGCTTTATTACAGCTTTTTAGTTTGGTATCACATACACTGCAAAACACTGTATATTTATCACTTGCATCCGGTTTTACACATTCTTTTAACTCTGGATCAGTTAACCACTCAATATTGAAAGCTTGCTGATACCACAACTTAATCTTTTTTTTAGTGGAGTCTTATATCCACTACAGCCAAGGACCTCTGTGTCACTCATTGTTCAGGTTATAACCTTGTGAAATCACATAAAATGAAGATAACTTGATTATCACACCCACTTACTGTCGACTGGACACTCTCAGGCAATTATCTATACTGAGCTACGCCCCACGAACAGTATTGCCAGAAACCTGTGCTTTATTTTGGCGAAACATGCTGCAGGAACTGGCTAAAATTTGGCTAACTTTCGATGGAAATTAGCTAAAAAAAAGGGCTTAATTTTTCAATGCATACATAACATACATAGTACATTTCTACCTACCTTAGATAAATTAATTTTCTGCTGTCGTGAGGAAGAGAATGGCTCACTGTTTGTAAAATGCTTCTTACTTTAAACGTGTTCCTTTATATCATAAAGTTTTGCTCTCATCACTGATTTACAAACTTTACAATGAACATTGTTTGCCTCACCAGGAATTTCCGTTATCCAGTCCTTACAGAAATCCTCTTAGAGCCTTTTCTAAATTTCTGTGTATACGCGTATTTTGGCATCTTGATCATTTACCACACTGATAGATTGATATATATGGTGACACACATTAGTCAATAGTCAGTTATACAGTAGAGCGTTCCACTGAACACACACAGGCTGACACAGTGGGAGGCCCAGGGGCAGAGTGGACGACTGACAGCCTACCCGTCCCGTTACTTCCGTACCGTATGGAGACCAGGGGCTGGATGTTCGAACGTTCGTAACTTTCCGCCTCTAAGATCATCTTAGAGTGTTCATAGCGGCCATCTTAGATCTTGGGCTACGAACACCACAAAAATGTATTTTTAAAGGATCGTCCGAATGTTCTTAGCTCACGATGATGCGATCTTCAAGCTCGTTCCGTTCCGTTCCGACCATGAGGAATGGAACTTAGCTGACTGTCGCTTGGCCAATCAGAGGAAAGATTTCATCAACCTTTGAGATTGTTAGCCAATCATAATGCAGTTAGAATGTAAACAAATAATATCATGCCTCCCCAAGGGAAATATCTGAAGACTGAAGACGTATGCTCACTATATAACCTCCTGGCGCGTCCCCACACAGCAAATTACAAACTTATAACCTCAATATAACCTGAACTGGTAAAATTATATTTCTTTCCTGCCCTTAGGTCTCGCTAGGAGGTTATTGGTAGGGTTTGATAAGGTTATAATGAGGTTAGAATAGTATTATTTTGGGGGGTCATTTAGGACTTTGGGTGGGGTAAGGGGATGTTAAAGGGGTTAACTCTCCCACTTTATAATTTCGTTTTAGAGGTATCTGAAGGGATTTGTGAAGGTCTGGAGAGAAAAAACACTAATAAGGGCGGGAAAGGATTATAATGTTACCATTTCAGCCAGCGCGAATAATTATATGAATTGAATGATTAATAGCTGCCACTTACACCCAATTAGTAAAATTTCAGTAGTGGGCTTTCAACGATTTCGAGGCCGAAACTTAGTTTTCCTGAATCGTGTTAATATGTATTGAATGAATATTGCACTCGTTTTTGTCAGAAATATTTTTTTGTTTACAGGTATGGGGGGATGTATGCCCCGCAAACCTTGCACCGTTTCGCACTGCCATATTATTGATAGTTTTATTTTGCTCCCACTGGCATGAGGAGGGATCCGATCCACTGCAGATACTTGCTGCTGCAGCAATGGCAAATATGCCACAGTCAGAAAATCCCTGCTGCCTCTGGAAACTCTCCCAAATGAGAGTCATGCATGGTCCTGCATAGAATAGCATCCACGCAATGTTGTCCAAAAGGGATTCTGCAAAATAACGAGAAAAAAATGAAACTTCATCATCATAATTATGTTGCCACATCAAATCTAATGAATTGGACTAAAAGATGTATCATATATTAACTAGGTATGACCATTCAAAATTATATTAGTAACTTACACCACTCTTCATATAGGAGCAAAGGATGAAAGTGTGCTACTCAAGGGTTCAAGGTTGTGCAATGCGCATGCCTGCGCTAAATAGTCTTGGCAAATATTCTACCTTGTGAGCTCTTTTACTATATAGTCTAGTGTTTACGCTGAAGCACAACATTTGTTTTTTGTTTGTTCTCATGCCGCATGCATGTGTATAAAATGTATTATATACTTACTTGATACCGAAGGTGTTAAACTATCATATATTTTCACCTTTCCAGGACCACAGTTCACTGAAGCTACACAAACCCAATGGTTTTTATTTATATGTAGTATCTGGATGAATTCCCTTTCGGGACTACCTATCATTCCACCATTGGCAGCCGCCTGAAACAATCCTGTTTGCTGCATACCATCTACTTCAGGGAATTGCTTTTGCAAGAGGGTCTGGGCATGGTTTATCTGGTCATCGGTCAACAATTCACCCGAATCAAAACCAACAAAAATAATTATTAAATCATGGTCTAAATGATTCCACTGCTTGAACCAATAGAAAATAATGTTTCAAAGTATAACAATCTGTTTCCATAAATAAATTCACACTTGACAAATAATGCAACCAATGAATATACAGTACATAGAGACTTACCATTTTCCAGACTTATTATAAATTCAAGGCTCACTGCGCTAAGGGCCATTTTGCGTGGCTTACAGTGCTGTGGCCTTTGGTGAGGTGCTACCCCTATAATCTCACATTCAAGAGTGGGTAGTGGTGGTGGTGGTGTTATTAATGCTGCTGACGCTGTATTAATGATACAGTGTTGGTGATGGTTCAGGTGTTTTTACTGGAGATGGTGGTGGAGGTGAATCATGCAATGGTGATGGTGGTGGAAGTGAATCATGCAATGGTGATGGTGGTGGAGATGAATCATGCAATGGTGATGGTGGTGGAGGTGAATCATGTGATGGTGGTGGAGGTGAATCATGTGATGGTGGTGGAGGTGAATCATGCAATGGTGATGGTGGTAGAGGTGAATCATGCAATGGTGATGGTGGTGGAGGTGAATCATGCAATGGTGATGGTGCTGGAGGTGAATCATGCAATGGTGATGGTGGTGGAGGTGAATCATGCAATGGTGATGGTGGTGGAGGTGAATCATGCAATGGTGATGGTGCTGGAGGTGAAGCAGTCAATGGTGATGGTGGTGGAAGTGAATCATGCAATGGTGATGGTGCTGGAGGTGAAGCAGTCAATGGTGATGGTGGTGGAGGTGAATCAGTCAATGGTGATGGTGGTGGTGAATTAGTTGATGTTGGCGCCGAGTCCCGCAGCAAGTGAGGGCAAAGGTCCTTAACGTTGACTTTGCTCAGTTTCTTAGACTTTAAGTTCTCAATGGTGCAGCCACAAAAGTCCATAATTTTTTTGATGATGTAAGGGCCCAGCCATTCCTGTTGGAGCTTGTCCCCCTTCCTTGTTGCTTTTCGGTTGTTCCTCCTCCTGACCTCATCCCCAACAGAGAAGCTGAAAGTTTTCACTCCCTTCTTCTTTTTTCCATAGTCCTTTTTCATTTTCTTATGTGCTTTTTCAATGTGTTCTTCTACCTGAATTGAAGAATTACTTAGTATATATGTTGCATGAAGATGGTGAAATTCTTTAATTAGTTTGGTATGCATCAATAGATTGTATTTTGCCCTTTTCTTACAACTAGTAGATGCAAAGATTTCTAGGAAGAAAAGCTACTTGTATACATTCACTTAACAGTAAGATGTATTCAAGACGTTTATGATTACTTACTTTTTGTTCGCTCTCTATGTGTAATGGCTAGACCTAGGCTCATATTCCTAGTCTATCGCAATTGCGATTACCACGATGTAAATTCTACCGTCGCTATTGCGATCATCATATACCACGATGGTATTCCTAGTCATCGAGAATGGGCGGAGCTTAAATGTAGTGGGCAGGCCTGAGGCAAGATTACAAACCGATGCGGAACATGCACATGGCAGAGGAAAATATTACATAAATAGTCTCTTTACCGCAGCTATTACTATACAATGATGCTAAATTACATATATATATGAATAGAATCTGTAGTTTTGGGGGGTCTCACTGTTTGTATCGATAAATTATAAATTATAATGTATCAACCGTGGGTGGCAAGCCTGAAATTATACGCTCCGCTCAGAGCAGCGGTACAAATGATAATACATATACCTGGATTTTGTGAGAAGGATACTTTCTTCTATCACCTAAAAGCTTCTATACCTCTGATTGGCATTATTATATGTATTTATGAATCATATAAATATCGCCAACCGCTTACATATACATGTATTTGGTATGTTGTTGTACCAACCGCTCGCTTGTAACGCTGCTCGTTATGTAAACACCGTCTGCCAGTGTCGTGTGGGAAAGTGTCTGTTTATGAGGGAATGTCTGTTTACATAACAAAGCAAAGAAAACGGGAGTTGAGGGGAGTAATTACTAATTTTGACTTGATCAACAAAGGCATGTCCAGGCGGCATATTCTCCACGCGCTCTCCCTTTTCGGCAGACCGCTAGGTTAGGTAAGGTTAGAAAAACGTTAAGTTAAGTTAGGTTAGGTTTAGGTTTACTTTAAATATAGTAACTTTGTGTGGGAATCACAATGAGGTTATTTTCAAGAACATCCTGTCAAAATTAGTAATTATTCCCCTCAACTCCCGTTTTCTATGCCTTTGTTATGTAAACAGACATTCCCTCATAAACAGACACTTGCCCACACGACACCGGTCTCGTCTCTCCACCACGCTACCTGCTGATCGACTCTCCATGGAGGCTGTAAAGCAGCGTTTCTTAACCTTTTCCGACCTCAGCACCCCATGTAGTTAGGTCTAGGAAGTCCAGCACCCTTAACTCTGGCTAACATCTGGTTACAGAGTCTACATTTGCTTGATCCTTTATTTTGTTCATTCCCCAAAAATAAAACACCAAGGATGCCAATAATATAGGCACAAACAATAGAGTGAAGATCATGGACAAACTCACTCAAGCATAACCAGCAGGGTAATTGAACATACACTCATCAATGTGATTTTTGTTGTTGCTTATGTGCGACTAGTTTCTGAATTTGAGGCTTCGTGTTGGTCAGAGTCGTGGAGCAGTCCACCATGAAGGCGGTTCCGGGCAATTGTTTTGATCTGGAAAATGGTGGAGATCGAATGCCTTTTCACACAGATAGGTAGTTGGAAATGGAATTATCATCTCCAGCGCTGCCCTCACCAGTCCAGGGTACGCTACCAACTGATCACACCAGAAGCCAGACAATGGTAATGTACGGAATTTTGTCTGACAACCCTGGTTCACCTGCAGATCAATAAGCTCCTCCTTCAGATTGTCAGCATCACTCATGTCTGCCAGGAAGGGCTGCTGAATCCATTTTGGAAATGTATGATACTTGGAAAAGTACTTTGTCATGGTGGTCTCAAGGTGCGAGAGGTGAGCAACAATATTTTCTACAAGCATGGGACTGACTGTCTTATTCCCCAATTTTTCGTCTAGGATAGGAAAGCTTCCCACATTCCCTCCCTGGATTCGACGATTCCAGAGTGAGAGTTTCTTGAAGGTTTCTACCTTCTCTGCACAAACAAGATTGTTCGCCAGCGTGCCTTGCATGGACAAGTTGAATTCATTCAAATGGCTGAAAATGTCTGCCAGATAGGAGAGAGAGCGGATGAACATTTCGTCCTTAACATTTTCAGCGAACTTATTCTGATACTCTCGGAGGAATATTGCAATATCATTCTCTGCAATACGGGTCAGGATTTTCCCACGTGAGAGCCCACTTCGATGTGGAAGAGAAGGACTTGATGTTAACTTCCAATCTCCCCACAAGTATCTTGAACACTGTGGCTTAAAGGACGACCCCGGATGAAATTCACAACATGAACATAGACAGATAGAACTTTGAGGTGAGGCGGCAACGTCTTTGCAGCCAAAGCATGGCGATTGAAAACACAGTGCTTCATGATGATAACTGGTACCCTCCCTTTACCAAGTCAGTAAAGCCAGACCTATTCCCTATCATGGCTGGGGCACCATCTGTGCAGACCGACCCTACCTTCTCCAATTGATCTGATGGTTCTCCAAGAACTCGTCCAAGAGTCGAAATACATCCGCTGCCTTTGTCGTCGTTTGCAATAATAATAATAATAATTTTATTATCGACATAATATAAGCACATTAATTAAGGGACATAGTATCAAAGTGCATATAATACATAGGGTAAACATTCACGGACACCTGTGCTACCCCACATTCTGCACAAACAGCAGACCCAGCCACCGCTGTTGTATAGGTCCACATACATAGGCCGAGCTCTGTCTGACGGAGGTCATGATGGAGTTCGCAGAGAGCTCCAACCTACTCCTTAAACTGAACACGGAGTGTCGACGGATCACATCCAGATTGTTCACCCCGTTCCTAGCGAAAGCCACGGACGAGCTGCACCACCTGGGCAGCCCCAGAAGCCTCTTAAGGATGTCATTGTGACATACCTTAAGCTGGTTCAGAGTGGCCACCTTGAACCGCGACCATAGCGAGTTGCAGTATATAGAGTAGCAGTGACTCCTGAATAACTCCATCTTCACCTCTCTGCTACAGTAGGAAAATTTCCTCTGCAATGCCTCGCAGAAGAGGAATTCATCTTTAAGTTCACCATCCTTGACGTACAGGATATACAAAATCAGTTGACTCATGTTGGAAACATCAGTTGATTCATCCAACTGGAGACTGATGCGGATGGGACTGTCCATAATCTCCTGAACAATCTGGTCCAAGATGTCGCAACTCATATCTACAACTTTCACTGAGATAATATCGTTGAACAGAGGCACTTGTTTCATCTTCTTGGCTGCCTCTGTTCCAAGTTCTAGCATCCGAATGGTGCATGGCTTAACCAGGTTTTTCGGAGCTGAATCCGAATCCTTCTTCCTGATGCACTGGTTTGCCACCTCATAGAAAGCTTTCAAAAGGGATTTCTGTACTGGCTTGAATCCAAGTCGGGTTAGTGTGCCTTTCTGGTCATATCTAGCCCTTTTAGCCTGCAGGGCCTCGATAGTCTGTTCTTGTTCTGCAGCTGAATGCTTCACCTGGTGTTCTTGGAGTCTAGCAGGCTTCAAATTTGAGTTGCAAATAATTAAATGGCCGGTCATACATAGTGTGGTCTGGTCCTCCACGATCATCCAGGAGTGCAGTGAAGCCATACGTGACATATTTGTCACCCCATTTGCGTATCTTTGGCATTGCAGAATCACACAAGCCTATGGACAAAGAAGCTGTTAGCAAAAATGCACCAATCTAAATTAGACATTTGACCTTCAAAATTTAATTGATTGGTGTTTTGACCATAGGTAACGTTCCCCCCCAAAAAAACTTCATAAAATTGGAGCAAATACTTATGAGTGATGTTAACAGAGAAACAAACAAACAGACACAGACGAACACATAGTATTATTCCACCTTCACCACCTTCGTGAGTGAGTTAGAGCGCGAATGAGGAAGAGTACACCTTTCAATGGTCGTACCACTATTACTGGAACTTAAAGTTAAGGTGAAACACAACGATGCTGGGGTTTGAGCTGCTCTGCTACTACGCAGCTACTGCCTGCAGCGGCGAGGTCTCACCGCCTCACATCAGACATCAGCACTCGAGTGAAAGTACACTCTCACTGAAATTCAGTATAATGAGGTTAAAGTTTATCAAATATAAATAGTACTCTTGTCAAAAAGTATCCCCTTCGATATTTTTGTATCCATTGCGAGGAACTCTAATATTGTACTGCCATATATGCAGCATTTCCCAGCACCCCCTAAATTTGATTTCAGCACCCCCTGGGGGTGCTAGCACCCCAGGTTAAGAAACCCTGACACACAGTGGTGTTAAGAATCATGAGTGCCTAGAGTGTGGGAAAAGGTATTATGACATTTCTGAACTCAAAAAACACACCTTTAGACACACTGGCTTGCGGCAGTTCAAGTGTGATATTTGTAGCAAATGTTTCAAGACAAAGCCTGATATTGCCAGGCACATGAAGATCCACTTTTGAGGTGGTGTGTTGTGTGGACAAGTGTGGTTGTACCCGTGCCTGTGGGAGTGTGTCCTGTGTGGCAATGGGTGGTGGTAGGCAGTGTGTTCCATGTGTGGTGGCAGCCGTGCCCTTGTGTTCTGTGAGGGAGTAATGGCCCCAGCAGTTGTTGGGTTGGCAGTGCAGGTGTGACTTTCAGTAAATGTATCCAGGGTTTTAAAGGTTTCTCTGCTGATTGCCTTAAAAAACAGTCTTTCCACGCATAAATTACCCTCCTATTTTCTGCTGCCTTAAAAAACAGTCTTTCCACGCATAAATTACCCTCCTATTTTCTGCTGCCTTAAAAAACAGTCTTTCCACGCATAAATTACCCTCCTATTTTCTGCAGGTCACATATATGTATATCGCATAAACCTTACTCTGCCTCTTCATCATTGGACAGCAGCAGGATAAGTGATCACAACTGCATTTAGGGGATCGTCCGCCATAAATTTTCTATTAAATTTTGAAAATATCGTAAAATTCACAAAAATTACCCCATGCACCTTTCATCTTGTGCGTGAAGAAATGTTGCAGCAAAATTCGTAACAATAAATGAATCACAGCTCTTTATCTTGGCAGCAATGAAAGAAGTGGTGTCGCCTGCTACTTTTGCGTTCAAACAAATAATGCCTTTCATTTCATTTAGTCAGATTGAATAAAGGTAAATTATGTCCCTTCACACCCAGATCTTTCCTTTGCTATATGAAATTGTCTGTTGTGGAGCCATAAAATTACGAAAAGTCACTAAATATACCAAATTAGTTAGTGGACAAGGATACTAAACAGGTCATATCTCTAAAATATTCCTTATATTCACTAAAAATCGTCTAATGGTTCCCAAATTACAATGGAAATAACGTTGTGGGCGTGAGGGGGTTAAGAATATAAGAAACTAAGGAAGCTACAAGAGGCTGGGAGACCTACACTTGGTAGTTCCTGTTACTTAATATCTACATCCACCTTTCATCCCCATCCAAGAAATCTAGCCTCCTTTTAAAACACGGTAAATATACATTAATAATAAAAATGGTGACGTTTTGAGTGGCTTTCGAGCAGACCAGACCATTTAGCAGAACTTATCATAATTCAAGGCAACTATTTAACTTTACCGAGACGTCCTTCTTGAAAGCCCTGTATTTCCTTGTAAGTTTTTTACAAAGTTTTTTTGCATTTCCTTATAAATTTCATTGTAAGCTTAACCCCCTGAGACCCGGACCGTAATTTCCATTGTAATTTTGCTACCATTAGATGTGTTTTTTTTGTGTAAATATAAGCAATATTTTATAGCTATGACCTGTTTAGTATCCTTGTCCACTAACTAATTTAGTATATTCAGTTACTTTTCGTAATTTAATGGCTCGACAACATATACTTTTGTATAGCCAAGGAAAGATCTGGGTGTGAAGGGGTTAAAGCCTAGGGGGAGGGTGATGGCTGGCTATCACGAGTCCAGTGCTTGGTTAAGACCATGGTGAATAACACACACACACATACACACACACACCGCCTGCATCATCTAATCGTTAAGAGCTTCTAGTTTGGCCATTGTGTGGTCGGGCGTTCGATCCTCACTCGCTTCCGTGGATTTTTCACTGACAAATGCGGGCGGTTACTGTCCCTCTTGAGCAAGTGGATGGGGGGGTGTGGTGTGTGAGGTCCCAGCATTGCCCACAAATCGGTAATAACAGCTCCAAGCTCGCACTGGGAGGGTTAAGGATATTTGGGGAGGGTGAAACTGGCGATCGCGAGTTCAACTTGCGTGGACAAGACCGTGGGTGAATGAATGACACACACACACACACACACACTCTCTCTCTCTCTCTCTCTGTAGCGCCCCCCCCCCCTTTATAGTTTTATTTACTGATGGTGTTAATTCAAGAGGGCTCCACAATCCTGGCTATTATGTTGCCACCACCCACAGTAAGTGGGAATAAAAAAAAGGTTATAAGATTAAGAGAATATGTCAGAACTAATGGGTGTAAAAGATAACAACTCGTTATCTTTATCTTAGTATATTGTCTGTTTACTGATTCACCAGTAATTACTTCCCAACTCCTTCCTAACCTAAATCATTAACATATCTCTCCACTTAATAATATGCTTAATGCTAACCACATCGACACGACGCTAGCATTAGCTCGTGCTCACGAACGTAATTATATGTACCCTCTCTAATCATAAATCATTAACGCATCTCTCCTTACTGTAATAATATGCTTAATGCTAACCACATCGACACGACGCTAGCATTAGCTCGTGCTCACGAACGTAATCATATGTACACTCTCTAAACCTAAATCATTAACTAAAGTTCCCGTCACTGATTTGCTGAGTCAAGTATCAATGTCCACACACTCCAGCTATAAGACTAATCCTGGTGTTCACACAAAGGCGTTCACAGGTGCTCCCCCAGCTCATCCAGCCGTCTCATCCAGCCATCTTTTCACAGCTACCTTGGACCTTTATCCAAGCCGTTCATCCAGCCGTCTTTTCCACCGCTACCTTGGACCCTATGAATAACACCTTCCATTAGTTATCATGTTATCACAGATAATCAATGAATCTCATCTACATCTCTACCAACACCTTGTCCCCGTACATACCTTATCCAAGGGTGACAACCACACCTCCCCTGTCCGACTCGACACTGTGACACGTGGACCCCTACAGACAACTAATATGGCGTCTCGCCCTCCTCCTTGCCTAGCCAGCTGACGTTGCCAGCTACCGCCGGTATAAAAATATATCACAATATATTTTTATATAGTGATTCAGAACTGAGGAGTGGAGGAAAATTACTCACTTTGTTACTCGACATTTATATATTACTGTACCCCCTCCCATTCAACGTAAGCTCTTCGTCAGCCATGAGTCAAAAGTTTTAACCCATTTCTCCGCGTTACACATCATCTAATCATTAAGAGCTTCTAGTCTGGCCATTGTGTGGTTGGGCGTTCGATCCTCACTCGCTTCCGGGGAGTTTTCACTGACAAATGCGGGTGGTTACTGTCCCCCTTGAGCAAGTGGATTGGGGGAGGGGGGGTGAGGTCCCAGCATTGCCCACAGATCGGTAATAATCAGCTCCAAGCTCGCACTGGGAGGGTTAAGGATATTTGGGGAGGGTGAAACTGGCGATCGCGAGTTCAACTTGCGTGGACAAGACCGTGGGTGAATGAATGACACACACACACACACACACACACTCTCTCTCTCTCTCTCTCCTCTCTCTCTCTCTCTCTCTCTCTCTCTCTTTCTCTTTCTCTTTCTCTCTTCCACCATAATAACCAGAATTCCCACTCCTTAAAAACAATAACCAGTGAAAAAAAACGGATGCAGTCAGTTCGTACACAAGTTGTTTCTTTTACCCCAGTAGATTCGTACCCAAAAAGTTGTTTGAAAGTCTAATGAAACCATAGTCGTTTCGTACATTCAGCTCAGAGTTGAACTTGATTACTAGAAGTACGATTCGACACCAGGTATGTACGAAAATACTCAAAATCAGTGTACGAAACAACTAACAAAACCTGGGCACGAATTAACTTGTGTAAGAAATTCCCTGTAACCAAACAAACATAGGAGTATAGGAGTCAATCAGAAGTCAATAAGGCGCACCTCGAATACCTCTCCACACGGTCCCTGGAACTGTCGCGATCGGAACACTTGCCGCCGTCGTCGAGTTTTTCCAATTTTTGATATTACAGGCCCCAATATATAGGCTACATTCAATCAGGATTTACCCGTGTTTCTGTATTCAGGATGAAATCCCAGCAATAGTTTTGATCAGTTAGGTTAAGCTAGGTACCAATGTCCAGGTTAGGATAACATTTCCACGTCGGCGAGAGTTCTAGGTTGGTGTTTCGGCGAGAATTCCCATCGACGACAGTTCCATAAGCCCTCCACACAGACACCCGGCCACCCCCACCACACACCCTACCACATTAACCACCGCCCCTACCACACACTACCACATTAACCACAGCCCCCACCACACACCCTACCACATTAACCACACACCCTATCACATTAACCACAGCCCCCACCACACACCCTACCACATTAACCACAGCCCCCACCACACACCCTACCACATTAACCACACACCCTATCACATTAACCACAGCCCCCACCACACACCCTACCACATTAACCACAGCCCCCACCACACACTACCACATTAACCACAAACCCCACCACACACCCTACCACATTAACCACAAACCCCACCACACACTACCACATTAACCGCAAACCCCACCACACACCCTACCACATTAACCACAGTCCCACCACACACTACCCCCATTAACCAAAAAACCCCACCACACACCCTACCACTTTAAAACCACAGCCCCACCACACACTACCACATTAACCACAAAACTCCACCACACACCCTACCACTTTAACCACAGTTAAGAATTATAAATTTTAGAGTGGGGGAAAGATTTGCTGAAAAGAGTCACCTCCCCACACACCCTGACACACAGTGGTGTTAAGAATTATGAAGTTTAGAGTGTGGGAAAAGATTTACTACAAAAAGTGACCTCATCAAACACACCGTGACACACAGTGGTGTTAAAAAATTATGAATGTTTAGAGTGTGGAAAAGATTTACTACAAAAAGTGACCTCATCAAACACACCCGACACACAGTGGTGTAAGAATTATGAATGTTTAGAGTGTGGGAAAAAATTTACTAGAAAGGGTGACCTCACCACACACCCCCTGACACAAAAGTGGTGAAAAAACTTTTTGAATGTCTAGAGCAGAGGTTCTCAAGCTTCACTGGACGGCGGTGCACTAGTTTAATCTTGGACTTAGGCGGCGCAGCAGCATATATAATAATATATATATATAAAATATATATATATATATATATATTTTATAAAATATATATATATATAATATATTATATAAAATATATATATTATATATATATATATATATAAAAAGGAAGGACAAAAGGGAAAAATAATGTGTAAATAAAACTACTCTGTTACAACAATAACATGCCTGATCAGTGGGACACGCGCCCCCTGCCTGGAGTTCAGTGGGACACGTGTGCCTGCCTGGAGTTGCATAACCGCTCTATGTTAGGAGGGACAGTTGACACACACTCTCTTTTCCTCTTCAACAGCCAGGCAATTTTTTCTTTTTCTTAGTTTTTATATTTGTGGGGGCTGAGAATCCCAGTTCAACAAGATATGAGGTTAAAAATTTCCCAAGAGTATTTTCTGGGCTCTTTTGGATATATGTGGGTCTTCGTTTCCATTTGAATCCAGAAGCTTTCTAATGTCATATCCAGATATTGCAGTTTTAGTGTGCGGTCATTACGGATGTTGATTAGTTCCTCTTCTTCAAGGATGCTAAGTTGTGGCTTGCTCAAGGGATCGTGAACGAATGGATTTCTCAGCCAGTCATAACTTTCAACAGATATATTTGGGAAAATGTTTCTATGATCCTTCCTAGGCTTTCAAGGTGCTGCTTAATGAGTGGAACAATGTCTGTATATTTAGCTTCAGCAGTCTTTTGAAACATGTCAATCTTGCCTTCACTCACCCTTTCATTCCAGAGGCCTAATTTTTCTACCATGGCTTTTTTTTTTTGTCAGAAGATGTTACCATTTTTTAATTTCTTCCTTGCATACTTGCATTAACCTTGTTCAGATGTTCAAATATGTCTGCAAGTAGCATAATTTTGCACTCCAAATTTTCATCAGCAAGTAATTCGCAGAATTCAGTTTTCCCCTCAAGGGTAAAGAAAATTAGCATTTCCTCTCTCAGTTCATGCACCCGGGATAACACTTTGCCTCTTGATAACCACCGACTTCGTGTGGAGGAGAAGACCTTCGTGAGGAGATCCCATTTCTTCACAAAGCATAGAAAATAGTCTCGACTGCTTTGCTTTTCTTTAAGAAAGTTTACCATTTTTACAACATCATCAAGAACAAAACTTTAATTCTTGTCCGAGTGTTTTTTGCAAAAAGAGCTTCACGGTGCAAGAAACAATGGGTAGTAATCAAAACTGGGTTCTCCCTCTTGACTAAGGACACAAAACCTTTTGCCGATCACACTATGGATGGACAGCCATCTGTGCAAATTCCTACACATAATTTCCATTTACAATTTCTTTTCTTTCAAGTATTCTGTCACTGTAGAAAATATCTCCTGTCCTGTGGTTTGCACTAGTTCTTTGCAGCATAAGAAATATTCAGCTATTTTGTTATCAGCAACATAACGGATCAACACTAGTAACTGAGGTTTTCCTCCAATGTCGTTGATTCATCCGCTTGTAAAGGATACATTTTACTTTTCACGAGTTCACACACACTTTTTTCAATAAACAGACGATATTCCTTGATTCGTCTACCAATCGTGTCGTCTGAGAGGGGCATTTTTTTCGCTTCCTTTTCAGCCCCATCCCCAAACAATGTTTCACCACAGCACAGCAAGCTGGAAAGAAGTATGACTGAAATTGAATGGGGTTTCATTTGTTTTGCTGTATGCTCTGCCACTAAATAGCTTGCTTTCTGTGCCTTTTCTGCCACTTCCACCCTTTTTCTCAAACCCAAGCCTTTGTTGTTTGTTATCTTTTACGAGTCTTTAAGTAATCTATAGGCTTCTGAGAGAGGTTTACTATGTTTTGATGTTAAATGTCTCTTCATTTTATAGGAGTCATAGATTCATTGATAGCTCAATGCGCCAAAAAAACACAGTTTGGTTGGGACCATTTTCATCATCACAGCAAGTGAACCCAAGTCCAAGATAACTGTCGTTTATATAGGCGAAATGACATACTGCGGTTCTTTTGCTGGCACGTGTCGTCGTTTGACCACGTCAGACCTGGATGACAAAAAATCACTTTCATCTGTCACTTCTCTTTGCCCGCTCGAACCTGCACGACTACGGTCACTTCAACTGTCACTTCACTTTGCCAGCACGGACCTGTACGACTATGTCATTTTCAACTGTCACTTCACTTTCTTCACTTTCCACACTAGGGTCTGGACGAGAGGACTCACTTCAACAGTTATTACTGTTACTTCGCCTTCGGTGCCTTCGACACATTTACGTTTTGATTCATGATCAACTGCGACCTTACCGCAATTGCCTTCAGTACACTTTCGCTTTTTAATGAGGTACTTTACCATTTTTTAAGCTTGGACCTCATTAACACCACAACAGTGAATTACTTACTGAGGCTCACGGCTACACTGACCAGGGAAGGTACCTACCCAACGCTCTGCCTACGTGTGTTGCCAAATTATACATGTTATTTATCGATCGGGGATCACGTAAATCACGTCAAACAGTCAAACTTGCATAAAGCCTACTGATATACGTATGCATCAGTTTCTATTCATCATCCTTTTTCCTTTTATATGTCGCTAAAAACAATTCACAGAACGCGTGATAAAACTAGTAAGTTGGTAACTCAGTAACACCAGCAGGCTGCAGCTCAGAAGGTACAGTACGTGTACAGTACTCGTTCAACACGTATTGTGGTGGGAGCGGGAAGTATTTTTTTTAAGCATGAATAACTTATTTATTTGTTCTCTATTTTTTTACTTGATCCATCTACCGAAGTACTTATAAAAATTTTTAAAAGGACTTGCATCTACCTGCCTAGTTACATATTAACTCATTCATTTACGATTTCCATCTTCCCAAAATAAAAAACAAATACTGCGACCTCAAAGCGCAAAATACCCATATCTATGAAAAATTACGCGGCGCACCTAGGGGACTCCCACGGCGCCCCAGGTGCGCCGCGGGGCCCCAGTTTGAGAATCACTGGTCTAGAGTGTGGGAAAAGGTTTACTCGTAAGTCTAAACTCACCGCACACACCCTGACATCCAGTGGTGTTTAAAAATTATGAATGTTTTTGAGTGTGGGAAAATATTTACTGAAAAGGGTCACCTCACCAGACACCCTGACACACAGTGGTGTTAAGAATCATGAATGCCTCGAGTGTGGGAAAAGGTTTTATAACATCTCTGAACTCAACAAACACACCTTTAGACACACTGGCTTGCGGGAGTTCAAGTGTGATATTTGTAGCAAGTGTTTCAAGACAAAGGGTGATATTGCCAAGCACATGAAGATCCACTTTTGAGGTGGTGTGTTTTGTGGACAAGTGTGGTGGTTGTACCCGTGCCTGTGAGAGTGTGTCCTGTGTGGCAATGGGTGGTGGTGGGCAGTGTGTTACATGTGTGGTGGCAACCGTTGCCCTTGTGTTCTGTGAGGGAGTAATGGCCCCAGCAGTTGTTGGGTTGGCAGTGCAGGTGTGACTTTCAATAAATGTATCCAGGGTTTTAAAGTTTCTCTGCTGATGCCTTAAAAAACAGTCTGTCCACGCATAAGTTACACTCCTATTTTCTGCAGGTCACATGCAGTAAAAGCCTTATAACTCGGCACGATAGGAGCTCTGGCCTTTGCCGAATTATTCAATGTGCCGAGTTATGCAATGTCCTCCTCTGATAAGGGAAAAAAAAAAAAAAAAAAAAATTACAATACTGTAAAAGGCGTCAAACCAAAAGGGCGAGTATTAGTGCAGCGCGCCGCTCACCAAACCTCAGCGCTGCTCCACTTACACGACAAACACTCCAACATAAGGTTCCTGATTGACACCGGCGCCGATTTCAGTATTATCCCCGCGACCGCCAATCTACGAACCCTACCTCCAATCTTGCATTTCTTCGCCACTAACGGGACCAAGATACCCGTCTACACACGGCGCACCTTGCAACTCAACCTCTACCTCCGACGTCCCTTCGAATGGACCTTCTATGTCGGGAACGTTTCACAAGCAATCCTCGGAGCAGACTTCCTGAGGCACTTCAACCTCTTGGTGGACGTCAAGGGTCAAAAGTTGGTTGACCCACTCACCTCCATCTCCTCCACAGCACGACCAGCGCCAGGACACAGCATGCACCTCTCTGTCATCCAAAAGGACTACCAGTTTGCTGAACTGCTTAAATCTTTCCCTACGCTGACTCAGCCCTACTCAGCCAGCTTGCCCGTCAAACACCACGTCACGCATCACATCGAAACCACAGGACCACCAGTACACGCCAAGGCCCGTCGCTTAACTCCAGAACGCTACCGTCAAGCCAAGGCCGAGTTCGAGTCTATGATGCGCCAAGGTATTGTGCGGCCCAGCAGCAGCAATTGGTCATCAGCCCTCCACGTCGTCCCCAAGAAGAACGGCGACATACGGCCCTGTGGAGACTACCGTGCCCTCAACTCTCACACCCAGATGGACAGATACCCTGTGCCAAACATCCAGGAGTTCTCGTCCCAACTCATCGGCTCCAACATCTTCTCACGCATAGACCTTGTCAAGGCCTTTCATCAGATTCCAGTAGACCCTGACGACATCCCGAAGACCGCCATCATCACGCCCTTCGGTCTGTTTGAGTACGTCAGGATGCCCTTTGGACTCATGAATGCGGCCCAGACCTTCCAACGCTTCATTGACGAGGTTCTCCGAGGCTTGCCCTTCTGCTTCGTCACCCGCCACTGCACCCGTCACGGAGAGATTCGACCACATCCACATTGACCTGGTCGGTCCCCTGCCACCCTCTGCCGGTCATCGCTACATCCTCACCTGTGTGGATCGTTTTACACTTTGGACCGAAGCCACCCCCATCGCTGACATCACAACGGACACCGTCGCCCACGCGCTTTCATCGCTACCTGGGTCTCCAGGTTCGGTGTCCCACTCAGCCTCACCTCAGACGCGGCGGCCAGTTCGAGGCCAACGTATGGAACAAGGTCATGACCTGCTCGGCATCCTCCGCTACAGGACTTCCAGCTACCACCCAGGCCAACGGCATGGTCGAATGGTTCCATCGCCAACTGAAGTCCTCCCCCATGGCTCCTCCCAACGAGAGAACTGGCCCCTGGCTCTCCCTATTGTTCTATTCGGCATCAGGTCATCCCTGAAGGAAGACCTGCACCCCTCCTCGGCTGAGCTGGTTTACGGCACCAACCTTAGGCTCCCAGGCGAACTGCTGGTAACAACACTCGACCCTACACCTTGCAGCGCCCAAGACTTCGCCTCCCGCCTAAAAGGTGCCATGAGAAGCCTTCAGCCAGTGCAGCCTCGTTCTTCCCCGATGAAGACCTTTGTGAGCCAGGACCTCCACACCTGCACCCACGTCTTCATACGCGGGTTGCCGTCCGCCGGCCTCTGACGCAGCCCTACCAAGGACCCTACCTCGTCCTCAGAAGGACCAGGAAGACTGTTACCATTGACAGGGACGGTGCTCAAGTGGTGGCCATCGACCGAGTCAAACCGGCATATCTGTTGGCCCCAGACCAGGCTCACATTTCTACCATCAAATCTGCAACAGAACAACAGCAGCACCGCTCCACCACCAAGATCTAGTTCCTCCTCCCTCGTCACTAGGAGGGGAGTATTGTAGCAGTCTCCCCTACAAACTACATTCTCCCTTACACTGCTCCAGAAGAGAAAACGTGTGGTTGCAGCCTAAACTATTATAACTTTTATTTTTATTAATGTTCATTATTCATATATAATTTCATACCTCTTTATATTATTTTTGCTTTGTAACAATATTTAACCAACATGTAACTCACCAATCTCAACATACACCCCTTACTCAGCGCGCAGTGCATTAGCGCGCTGACCTTAAACCAATGTAATATTTATTGTTCAAATCAGTTTTTTCATATATATGTTGATGTTTTCCAATAAAAAGTAACGGTGGCGGCAACACCGCCATCATGAAACACGTGGACAAACACAGGAACAACAGCGGCAACACCGCTTCATCCCCGCTCCTCCACCAGCCAGGCCAGCCTGGGTCAAGGCCGCCAAGCAGCCTTCCCCCCTAGTCCCCAGGGACCCCACCCCAGGCCGCAGGTCGGACGGAAGGGAAAGTGAAGTGCAGCTGCCAGCATCAGTGGAGGAGGCGGCTACCATCACCCCCGCCACTATTCTCTCCCCCCCACTGCCTCAACGGGAGACTGGGACCAGGTCCCGCCCACCACACAGGAGTCGCCCTCAAGGTCACCCGCCTAGCCAGCTACTTGCACCTGCAGTGCCTGAAGTGCCAGCGACAGCGACACGAGACCCGAGGGACGTCGCACTGCCTCATGGGGCGACCCCAAACATGAGGCCACACTCTACGCTACGAAAAACGTCCCAGCACCCGAGGAGACACGTGCAATTGCTGATTGCATCATCGTCGCATGATGCACGTTATGAGAGGCTCCTCCGCCGCACGGAGCTCCCCCCTGCCACCGAGGAGGAAGTTGACGCGCTCCTCCCGAGGAGATGGAATCAGCCATCAATGTCGGTGGCCGTCAGTCACGACCACCACAGAGGGATCCAGGCCAGCATTCCCTCCTCCCAGCAGACAACCTTCGCCCACGCGGACCACGCTGATAACGACACCCCCCATGCGGCGCCGCCGGCTGCCGCCCCAGGCCCCAAGGTGCTGCAGGGAATGCCCAGGGCCTCCGCCCCAAAAAAACATCAGGTGCTGCAGGCCATCTTCGAGGAGGACCTTGACGGGGTTCTCCTACAGGAGACGCTCACACCTGCTGACTTCAAGTGGCGCATTGCGGGCTACAGTCTCCACTCACTCCTGCCACTGAGGGCACCGTGGCTGCGTGACGCTTGGTGATGAGCGCCATTCCCCACCGCAGAATCATCGAACCCGGTGCATTTGTGGGATGGTGTGGAGGCCTTGGCGGTGGAGCTGCACGTGCGAGGACTCGAGCTCACTGTGTACAACCTGTGCAGGAGCCAGCGACACCAACTGGAGGCAGGGGAGCTGCTCACCATGGCATCGCACACCAGCCTCCTCGTGGCGGGCGATTTTAACGCCCACCACCCCATCCTGCAGTCAGTGTCGGCAACCAACCTGACGGGTCGTCACCTAGCGGTGTTGCTCGAGGAGGTCCCTCCACATCCATCTCCTCAACACCCGGGAGCCCCACCCATGCCCGGGAGGAGCGACTGGACCCACCTGGTGTGGGTGTGACCTGACAGCCGGTGATCGTGGCGGGTGCACCCCACGCTCACCAGTGACCACTACGCCACCTCATCACCCTCACAGCGGCGCCGCCGATCCCGCCACGCCCTCCGCCGCGATGGAACATCAAGGGGGGCGGACTGGGGCAAGTTCAAGTTTCCCCTTGGGACGAGTGGTGGGTCACTTATGAGCCACCGGCGACCCTTCCCAAAACAGGAGAGGGACCTCACGGCACCCCTTTCAGAGGGCAGCCGACGCAGCCATTCCTAAGTCCCTCTCCGGGCTGCCGCCACCGCCCCGACTGGTGGTTCTACAACGAGGACGTCACGGAGCACAACCACCGAGTCAACCTGCACAGAAAGCTGTACAAACGACAGCCCAACCCCACCAACCTGCGCTGTTGCAGGATGGGGTGTTCTCGCGCTCGACAGGTGTCTCAGCGGGCAAGGGAGGCCAAAGTGGTTTGAGTGGTGCGCCTCTTTCAACCAGCACACCCCCTGGGCCAGCTGTGAAGGAATGTTAGGACGGCTCCGGTGCCGCCCCGCCCGACCAGCCCCCACCCACACCCACAGAGAGGCGGGAGGCTCACCGCGAGAGGCTCCAGCGCCCAACTTCCTCCTCGCACACGCCACCTCAGCAACAGCTTCGACAACACCGCGTCGGGGGCTGTCAGGGAGGCGCGGGGGGAATTTGGGACGTGGCGGACCACCTCTTCACTCGCCAGGAACTGTCGTGGGGCGAGGAAAAAAAGGGGGCGACACAGCTGCAGGGACGGACGCCGTGACATACTCCATGCTGGCTCATGCCGGGCCTGCCCGGGGGTGCCGGGGTGCTCGCCACGCTCAACGCGTCTTGGCTGGCAGGTCACCTGCCACCGGCGTGGAAGGAGACCGATATTCAGCCCATCCCAAGCCCCGGGAGCCCACCCAAACTCAGGCCTATCTCCCTCATCACTGCACGGCTAAAACAGCCGAGAGAAATGGTGCTCTCGCGACTGCCAAATGACGCGTGGGAGCCCTCCCCCCTCACGTGTTTGGCTTCACCCGCGGGTGGGCACAGCTGACAGCCTCCCCACCCTGCTGACTCAGGCCAACAACTGCCCCACAGTCACAGTCTTCTCGACCTTGAGAAAGCGTTCGAGTGGCCAGTCTCACGCTATTCTCGCCACCCTCGCGGGAAGGGGATCCGGGGAAGACTGCTCACCTGGCTCGAGGGGCTACCTCATGCACCGTCGGGCCAGAGTCAAGTTCCAGGGCCACAAATCCCGCTACAAGGAACTGGAGGGCGGGACGCCCCAGGGCGGCATCCTAGCCCGTTCCTGTTCAAACATGCTGATGGAGGAGCGGTCGCCCTGCCCTTCCAACTGGCACCGTCCTGCTCAGCTACGCCGACGACCTGGCCCTCGTTGGTCACCGGGCGGGGTGAAAAGGCCCTTTGGGAAGACGCAGCGCGCTCTCGACCTCATCACCGCCAAGTGCGAGGAGCTGGGCCTCAAGATCTCGGCGGCAGAAGTCCCGGGCCATGACTATCAACGCAGCCAACCCAGCCTGTCAGCTGGGGCGTCCAGGGCATCGGCTGGCCTGGACGGACTCCTACCGTACCTCGGGGGTGCTCGACAGGCGGCTGTCATTTACGGCGCAGCTTGACTACCTGAGGGGAAAAGGACACAGGCCAGGCTGGAACGTGATGAGGGCCATGACGCGGCTTAACGCCGGTGCCAACCTTCTCTTCCCCCGCCTGTACTAAGTGCAGGCGGTGCGCTCCCTGGTGGATTATTGCGCCCCTGACCCCTCGGCTCTCCCCCAGTCAGCAGGAGCGGCTCGAGGTGCTCCAGAACAACGCCATGAGGACCATGCTGGGGGCTCCGAGATGGTCCAGCGCCTGCGTAATGCAGAGCTAGACCAGATTGGTGCCCCTCGCCACCAGGGTGCAGTGCATCATGGCCTGTCGCGTGGCCAGAATCTTCCGCCGCAACGTGGAGGGCGTGGCGCAGAGGAGACTCAGGCTGGCCATGACGCAGGGCATCGAGTGCCTGCGCGGCAACACGTGGCTCATTAACACCTCGCTAGCCACCCACAGCCTCATTCATGCGGGGATCACCGGACCGTGGCGGGAGGCCGATGTCCCCACCCCCACCTACTATGCCCCGCCCCCGTGGGGGCCCCTCGACGCAGAGTTCACCGCCACGCTGTTGCCTGCGTGCAAAGCCATGTGCAACACCCGGGAGCTGCGGCAGCACGCGCTGATGGCCATGGCCCAGGTCGTCGAGCGGGACAGCCGCGTATACTTCACTGACGGCTCGGTCGACCCGGATAGTGGCAGAACAGGCGCCGCGTTCGTCACGGGTGGGACAGAGATGTCTTGGCGGACGTCTGACAACTGCTCCACCCTCCAGACTGAGCTGGTGGCCATCCAGCACGCCCTCGAACATGCCCTGCACCACCGGGAGGCAACCGTGGTAATACACACCGATTCCTGGACGGGGCTGCAGGCCCTCCAACAGCCGCATCCCAAGGACAACGTGAGGCTCATCACCACCATCCTGGGCAGCCTAAAGAGCCTTGGCGCGCAGGGCAGGCGTGTCAGGCTCAACTGGATCCCCAGCCACGTAGGGGTCCGAGGTAACGAGGCGGTGGACGTGGCCGCCAAGCGAACCGCCAGCGGCCCTAGCGTCACCATGCACGTGCCTCCCAGCTTACAGCAGCTCAAGGCGCAGGCGAGGCGGGCCGCAGCACACCGCGCTCACAAGACGCACCGAGAGCTGGAGACCAGGAAGAGGCAGGTGGCCTGGTACGCTGCAGCCACTGACTACCACCCACTAGACGCCACTCAGCAACAACCCAGGGCAGATGGCGCACTACTGCAGTGTGTACGTCTGGGCTACTGCACCAGGGAGGAGCTGCAGGAGGACTTCGAGGGGCAAGAGTGCGATCACTGCGAGAAGCACACCCGTCGCCCACTGGTGCACTACCTCCTGTCCTGCCCCGCCACCGCCCCCCTGAGGCCCGGCCCGGCCCCCGCCGCCCAGCCTGCAGGTGGGGGGCGGCTGAGTGGGCGTGAAGGCAGGGCCGCCCTCATGGTCCGCCACACCCCGAGAGACGTGATGCTGAGGGTGCTGCGAGCATCGCCCCCTCCCCGCTGACACATCACGTACCCACACCCCGCCGCGCCCGGCAGGGTGACCAGTGATGCAGGTGACTCACCGTCACCACGCTCCCACGCGACCCTCCCGTAGCCTGACGGGATACCCTCCTCACTGGCGGGCTGATGCCCGCTTTGTACTTCTTTGCTCCTGCATATGCATTTCTTTACATGCTTGTATTGTGTGTGTATGTCCTGTATGCTTAATTGTACAATAAACCTTTACAAATCAAAAAAATAAAAAGTAACCTTCCACTGGAGTCAGATTTTCTCTCTCCAGTTGACCAACTAGCTATCATCACACCCAAGCACTACAACTTAACCTGCTTTAATCCTAAAAGGGACAAGGGTGCCTGACCGGTCGAGGCCAAGGCACAATACACACTCCTCCTTGGCGCTTGGCGGGAATTATCAGCCCGCCACGCATTTACGCCTGAGTTACCACTTAGGATTTACATATTCCCTTTTAAGAAGGTCTTTATAGATAGGTTTATACATTATGTGGTGATACCACCAGCACATCGCTCGGCCACACTCACTGTGTCCTCACAGTCATTATATAAACTGTGAAAAGTTTCCTGATCGCGTGGGCTACACAGAGCGAAACACATCACATCCTTCTTGGTCCGTGGAACCAAGATTTCACACCAAATACATAAACAAAATTATGAAATTAAAATTTAATAATAAGATACTAGTAAGATAATATTAATAATACTGTAATACTAACATAATGCTAATAATACTAGAGTATTACACATAAGACTAATAATAAGTCCCTAACTGGGGAGGGGACCAGAAATATCCCCAGGTCGGACAGTCTTCAAGATGTCGACCCGACGTGTCTTGATACTTCTTCTAGCCTTCTCTCCTTAAACTTCTGCAACATTCGCGGCCTTAGATCTAACTTTCTCTCTGTCGAACATCATCTCTCCTCCTCTAAACCTCATCTTCTTTTCCTCACCGAAACTCAGTTGGCTGTGACCACTGACAGCAGACCTTTTTCTGTCTCCTCTTACTGTCTCTATTCTAGTTTTAATTCCAAAGCTGGCTGTTGCGTATATGTGCGCAATGACATCACTTGCTCTTGTGCCCACGCCCTTGAATCTTCCGAATATTCTACCATCTGGCTTCGACTTCAATGTCACTCTCTTACTAAATTTATCTGTGCTGTATTTCTCTCACCTAACTCCTCTGACTATGTTAAATTCTTCGACTATTTAACATCAAAAGTGGAGCACATCTCATCTCATTTTCCTTTAGCTAAAATGTCCATTCTTGGGGACTTCAATGTTCACCACCAGCTTTGGCTCTCATCTTCTTTCACTGACCAACCTGGTGAACAAGCCTACAACTTTTCTATCCTCCAAGACCTAGAGCAGCTGCTGCAGCACACTACCCGTATTCCTGACCACCTTGGAGACACGCCCAACATTTTTTATCTTTTCCTAACTACTAACCCTACTGTTTACTCTGTGAAACTATTCTCTCCGTTGGGTTCCTCCGATCACAATCTTATTTCTGTAACCTGTCCTATCGCTACGGTGCCGTCTCGGGACCCACCTAAGCGGAGGTGCTTCTGGCACTTCAACTCAGCTAAGTGAGAAGACCTAAGGCAGTACTACTCTGATATTCCATGGAATGATTACTGCTTCCAAGTCAAAGACAAAGACTCTTTGTGCAGAGCGCATAACTGAGGTCATAGTCTCTGGCATGGAGGCATACATTCCACATACTTTCTCTAATCCTAAAGCCCGTCGACCTTGGTTTAACTCTGCTTGTTCTCATGCTGTCAGAGATAGAGAGGTGGCTCACAAACGGTACCATAAGCATCCATCTCCTGAAACTCATTCCCTTTATATTTCTGCCCGTAACCATGCCAAATCTTTACTTCAACTTACCAAAAACTCTTTCATTCATAGAAAATGTGTCTTGTAAAATATGTCGTGACTTCTGGCATCTAGCTAATAATATCTCAAACAATTTTTCTTCTTCATCTTTCCCTACTATGCTTCACCCAGATGGCTCCACAGCTGTCTCATCTACTTCTAAAGCTGAGCTCTTCGCTCAAACTTTTGCTAAAAATTCCACTCTGGCTGGTGAAGGGCTTGTTCCTCCTTCTCCTTCTCCACCCTCTCACTATATTATGTCTGTCATTAAGATCCTTCGGAATGATATTTTCTTTGCCCTTTCTGGCCTAGATCCTCGGAAGGCTTACGGTCCTGACGGAGTCCATCCTATTGTTCTCAAAAACTGTGCTTCTGTGCTTGCACCTTGCCTGGTCAAACTTTTCCGTCTTTGTCTATCTACTTCCAGCTTTCATTCTTGTTGGAAGTTTGCTCACATCCAACCTGTTCCTAAGAAGGGTGACCGTTCTAATCCCTCAAACTACCGTCCTATAGCTTTGACTTCCTGCCTTTCTAAAGTTTTTGAATCTAGACTTAATAAGAAGATTCTTAAGCATCTATCTGTTCACAATCTTCTATCTGATCGTCAGTACGGTTTCCGTAAAGTGCGATCTACTGGCGATCTTCTAGCTTTCCTATCTGAATCTAGGTCATCCTCCTTTAGGGGTTTCGGTGAAACTTTTGCTGTTGCCCTTGACATCAAAAGCTTTTGATAAAGTCTGGCACAAATATTTAATTTCCATACTACCCTCATTCAGTTTCTATCCTTCTCTCTGTACCTTCATTTTAAGTTTCCTTTCAAACCGTTCTATTGCAGCTACTGTAGACGGGCATTGTTCTTCTAAATCTATCAATAGTGGTGTTCCACAGGGTTCTGTCCTATCACCCCCTCTCTTTCTATTATTCATTAATGATCTTCTAAGTCTAACTCAAAGCCCTATCCACTCCTACGCTGATGATTCTACCCTGCATTTTTCAACGTCGTCTATTAGACGTCCAACTCAACAGGAAATAAGTGATTCACGGAGAGATGCCACCGAGCGCCTAACTTCTGATCTTTCTATAATTTCTGATTGGGGCAAAGCAAACCTTCTTTTGTTCAATGCCTCAAAAACGCAATTTCTTCATCTATCTACTCGACAAAACCTACCAGATAACTATCCCCTCTTCTTCAATGACACTCAACTGTCTCCTTCTTCTACAATGAACATTATAAGACTATCCTTTATTAAAAATCGGAACTGGAAATCTCACATCTCATCTCTTGCTAAAACAGCTTTTAAGAAGTTAGGTGTGCTGTGGCGTCTGCGTCCTTTTTTTTCTCCATCCCAATTGCTTGCTCTCTACAGGGGCCTTATCCGCCCATGTATGAAGTATGTCTCACATGTTTGGGGGGATCCACTCATACAGCTCTCCTAAACAGGGTTGAGTCAAAAGCTTTTCGTCTCATCAACTCCTCTCCTCTGACTGACTGTCTTCAATCTTTAAATCACCGCAGCAATGTTGTTTCTCTTGCTCTCTTCTACCGTTATTTTCATGCTCACTGCTCTTCTGAACTTGCTAACTGCATGCCTCCCCCACTCCCGCGGCCTCGCTGCACAAGTCGTTCTACTCATTCTCATCCCTATTCTGTCCATCTTCCTAATGCAACAGTTAATCAGTATCTTTACTCTTTCATCCCTTTCAATGGTAAACTCTGGAACTCTCTTTCCTGTTTCTATTTTTCCACTTTCCTATGACTTAAATCTTTTCAAAAGAAGAGTAACAAGATACCTCCCGAACTAAATTGGCCTACCCCTCTGTTTTTATTTTATACTCTTACTGTCTTCTTTATAGGGACTGGCAACTAAGGGGGCTTTGTGTTACCCATTTTTTTTGTGCCCTTGGCCAGTTCCTTGTGATGTAAAAAAAAAAAAAAAAAAAAAAAAAGAATATGTGGGAGAAAAATTAAGGCATGTTGACCTAAGTAGTAGACTTGGTCACTGTAGGGTACGCCGTATAACAAAAAATCTTTTTCTCAACTGTGGCATGCCAATTTCCTATGTAAATGGAATTCTCAGACGATTTTATCTAATTTCATTTTTTCATATGAGCAATTATTACTATGCAAAATCGCATTTTTATATTGCACCCATATCGAATAATGCTTAAATGAGTACGCAGTGTCCGGTTGGTCCTGTTTATTGCATCATGCACCAATATGAGCTCCAAATGACTAGCGTGGTAAACTCTTTCTGATCAGTTGGTTCATCAGGCAGTACATCACAGTGTCACAGCCTCTACGTTGGTCTAAAACGTGTCCATCATGTCCTTCTTAGACCTGAAGCAGGGCATGGTCTCCCGGTGGTGGGCCCGAGCCCGGATGAACCCGTCTCTGGCCTGCTGCCCCACCACTGCTGCCGCAGCCTGTGTCACCTGCTTCACGACTCTTTCGGTGCTCTGAGTTGGGATAGAGAACTCGACTCGACCTGAC
>JACEEZ010022724.1:73426-95926 GCA_016584305.1 Chionoecetes opilio
GATGAACCACCGGCACACGGCCACAGAGGTTTTTCCCTTTAAAGAGATCAGCACAAATTTTTTTTTTTTTTTTTTACATCACAAGGAACTGGCCAAGGGCACAACAAAAATGGGTAACACAAAGCCCGCTTAGGTTGCCAGTTCCTATAAAGAAGACAGTAAGATAATAAAATAAAAACAGAGGGGTTGGCCAATTTAGTTCGGGAGGTGTCTTGTTACTCTTCTTTTGAAAAGATTTAAGTCATAGTAAAGTGGAAAAATAGAAACAGGAAAAGAGTTCCAGAGTGTACCAGTGAAAGGGATGAAAGAGTAAGGATACTGATTAACTCTTGCATTAGGAAGATGGACAGAATAGGGATGATAATGAGTAGAAAATCTTGTGCAGCGAGGCCGCGGGAGTGGGGGAGGCATGCAGTTAGCAAGTTCAGAAGAGCTGTGAGCATGAAAATAACGGTAGAAAAGAGCAAGAGAAGCAACATTGCGGCGGTGATTTAAGGATTGAAGACAGTCAGTCAGAGGAGAGGAGTTAATGAGACGAAAAGCTTTTGACTCAACCCTGTTTAGGAGGGCTGTATGAGTGGATCCTCCCCAAACATGTGAGACATACTCCATACATGGGCGAATAAGGCCCCTGTAGAGAGCAAGCAATTGTGAGGGAGAAAAAAAAGGACGCAGACGCCACAGCACACCTAACTTCTTAGAAGCTGTTTTAGCAAGAGATGAGATGTGAAATTTCCAGCTCAGATTTTTAGTAAAGGATAGTCCTAAAATGTTCATTGTAGAAGAAGGAGACAGTTGAGTGTCATTGAAGAAGAGGGGATAGTTCTCTGGTAGGTTTTGTCTAGTAGATAGGTGAAGAAATTGGGTTTTTGAGGCATTGAACAATACAAGGTTTGCTTTGCCCCAATCAGAAATTATAGAAAGATCAGAAGTTAGAAAGATCACACTGCAGTGTGATCAGTGTAAACTGTAATGGGATAACCATAGATAGTTTCCTTAAAGTGCTTAAGAGCCCACACTATAGCAAATGCTTCAAGGTGACTTACTGAGTACCGTGACTCTACATCAATAAGCACTCTACTGGCATATGCAACAACATGAGGGCGTTTCCCTTCAACTGTTTGCATCAAGACTGCACCAACGCCTAGTGCCGAAGCATCTGTCACAAGAGTGAAAGGCATATGGTAGTCAGGAAATGTACGAATTGGCGCATGTGTAAGAGCCTGCTTCAAATTATCAAAACTTTGTTGTTGGGGACCATTCCAAGTGAAAGGAACGTCCTTTTTCAAAAGTCGCGTCAGAGGACTAGCAATAGAAGCATTTCTACAAAGCTTTACAAAAGCACGATAGTAACCCGACGACCCAAGGAAAGACCGTACCTTTTCAGTGGTGGTATCAATCAATCATTGTGGGCATACGCCGGGGGGCGCGTCACCTCGCCCACCCTACGACGCCACTCCCGGGGGTCACCACGCGCGAGCTCCCATGCAGGCTCCTTTCCCATACCAAGCAGCTCTCGACAAGAAACATCAACTTGCCCCAGCCACGAGCCTTGTGGGCGCCCCCTTGGCCTCCTCCACGCCGGATTGTCTCTTACAGATACAACCCGATGGGAAAGATCGGTTTCAGGGTAGCGTGCCACATGCCCATATAGCCGAAGTTGGCGCTGACGGACTATGCAGGTAATAGGCCTCGATTCAGTCTCACGGTTCAATCGCTGATTTGACACGTAATCATCCCAGCGATACCCCATGATTCTGCGAAGGCACTTATTACCAAAGGCATTGATTCGTCTCTTCAAGTCACTATTTAGTGTCCATGTCTCACAACCATAGAGTAAGACAGGGATCACAAGCAACTTGAAGAACCGGATTTTTGTCCTCCTGCACAGGTACCGACAACGCCAAATACTCCCGCTGAGCGAGTCCATAACACCGTGGGCTATGCCAATCCGCCGTAAGACTTCTTGACGTGACCCACCGTCATTATGGACTGCGCTACCAAGGTATGTAAAACCTTCCAAGATCTCAATGTCCTCGCCACACGCATGAACAGACTGTACTGCTTCATCTAGTAAGTCTCCAAACACCTGGACCTTGATCTTGAGCCAGGAGACCTCAAGTCCCAAAGGCTTTGCCTCCTCGTGCAGCGCCTCGAGAGCCATCACCAGGACCTCCAGCGACTCAGCAAAGATTACTGCATCATCGGCAAAAACAAGATCAGTGATCTTGGTGTTGCCGACGGATGCTCCACAATCACTTTGATCTACAACCTTGTCCAATACCCAGTCCATACAAGCATTGAAAAGTGATGGGGCAAGGACGCACCCTTGCCTCACTCCTGTATTCACAGGAAAGAAGCTGGATACACCTGCCCCACACTTCACAACACTCTCAGTCCCAGAATACAGACCAGTTATCAAACCAATAGTCCTTGCAGGAATCCCTCGAAGTCGCAGAAGATCCCAGAGTGACTCACAATGCACTGAGTCAAACGCCTTCTTGAGATCAACATAGGCTGCAAGCATCCCCTGTCGAAACTCGTCGGCGTTCCACCAGGACACGAAGCGCTAGGATACGGTCCGTTGTTGACTTCCAGGCGTGAACCCAGACTGCTGAGGTCTCTGATGCTTCACCATATGACTGCGAATTCGTGTCAGCAATAGATGGGCAAGCACCTTGCCTGGTACGCTGAGCAGTGTAATACCGCGGTAATTGTTGCAGTCCTGACGGTCCCCATTCCCTTTCCAGATAGGGACGACCTTTTCCAGTCAGGAGCAATGGTACCTGATTGCCACACGGCAGTCAGGACAGCATGCAACCCGCGGATCATGGCCTCACCCCTAGCTTTGAGGAGCTCCGCACTGATATTACAAACACCAGCTGCCTTTGCACCCTTCAACTTTGCTACAGCCTCTCTGACTTCGTCAAGAGAGGGTGCGGTTTCGTCAATGGGAGGATCGGCATCCACTGCCTGTAACCCAGTGGTGTGAAGCTGCTCAGTTGGAGGGTCCACCGTGAACAACTGCCCAAAGTACTCAGCCCAACGAGCCATCTGCCCATCCATGTCCGACACGAGGCGCCCATCTGCTGTTCGAATAGCACTCGCCCGAGAAGGAGACTTGGAACGGAGCTTCTTCAGGGCTCGGTAGGCGGGTCGCAGGTCATTAGCGTTCAAATGACCCTCGACATCCTCAGCGAGACTCCTGACATACCTCTCCTTGTCTCTCCTCAGGAGGGTTCTAGTCCGGCGTGACAGAGCCCTGTGCTGGTCCCGGTTCCCAGCCAGCCTGGCAGCGCGACTCTCCTCGATTTTCTCCAGCGTCTCCGTCGAGACAAAACCACGCCTTGACCTCGGGCGCTCCCCAATACACTCCTTGGCAACCTGTAGAGTTTCACGTTTGAAGGTATCCCACAGTTCTACAGGATCCCCGAGGGCACCGAGCACATCAAACCGATTTGAAACTGCCACCGCATACTCATGAGCACATGTCAAGTCCTTCAGTCTCTCAAGATGAAACACAGTATGGTTACCTCTTGAGATTCTTCTGGACTTGACATAAAGCTTAAGTGTAGCAACAACAAGTCTGTGATCTGTTCCAAAGAACTCAGCACTCCGGTAAACCCTGCAGTTCTGGAGGATCCTCCAACGAGTACTAACGAGGATGTGGTGGATCTCCTTAGCTACCCCTCCGGCATTACTATACATGTCCAGCGGTGCAGCTCTGGTCTCTGATACCAAGAACCTGCAATTCTCAACCTTCTGGACCTTGCAAAGTTCAGAAGCAGAGAACTGTTGGTGTTTCTGGTACCAGAGCCATGGGGACCAACACACAATTCGTAGCCATCTCTCACAGTGCCAGTAGTAGCATTGAAGAAACAGTGGTGGTAGGGGTTGGGAAATTCTTGACGGCTTTGATTTTACAATCCAACGTGTGGATTCCATCCTTGTCGACAGCATGGCCTAACAAGTCAATGCGTGACTTGAGAAAACTGCATTTGCGCACGCTAAGTTTAAGGCCAGCCTCAGTAAGTTTCTGAAAAACAAGGGCAAGTTTCTCAAAGTGACTGGATAAATCCTTGGAGACAAGTATAAGGTCGTCCATGTAGACGAAAAAACCATCACCTATAATGCCGTGACACAAGTTGTTTACTAAATGTTGGCATGTAAGAGGTGAGTTCCTCAAACCCATAGGACATCTCTGCCATTCATAATGAGCATTATTTGTTGAGAAGGCAGTTATTTCCCGAGATTTCTCTTCTAACGGAATCTGCCAGAAATCAGACTTGAGGTCGAAACTGGTAAAAACTGTATTATCCTTCCCTATAGACTGCAAAAAGGTCTCTCAAAACAGGGAGTGGATAATGATCCGGTAAAGTTAAATTGTTAACTTTCCTGAAATATAGCACAGGCCGGTAAGTACCATCACTGTTCTTCACCAATAAGAAAGATGAGTTCCAAGGAGAATAAAACTCCTGTATAATTCCTTCATCCAACATGTCCGTTATCATGCCCTGTACCACAGCTCTTTGGCTATGAGGCATACGATAAGACGGTACATAAGAAGTTTGTGTATCAGGTGTAAGCACAATGTGATGAGTGATTTTATCTGTTACTCCTAGGGGTTCCCCAGGTAAGGCAAGAGCAGGCCTGTCTGTCGCAAGCAACGCGAGAAGATCAGGCTTAGCCTCAGGAAAATCCAATACATGTACATAAGGTGTTAACTGTTTGACTATGTCTGCCTGGTCCTCCCTAACATTCGTCTCCGTAGAGACTGCTGCAAGAACGTGTGAAGGATCCATTAAGGTCAGACTATTTTGACTTTCAAAGCTGCATAACAAAACACCATTTTTAAGTGTTATGGGGGACCCTGTAACATTTGTGACAACTGCGTCATTTATGTGATCAACACGTACCGCTGAAAACGTTCCCTCAAGCGCAAAGCGACTTACACGGATAGTGTCAGGTAAAGACACCATGTAACTGCCGACAGGAGCATCTTGTACTCTCACCGCAAGTCCCACAGAACATGTGGGGCATATATATTGGTCTCTCATGACAACAGCAGACACCAAGTCGGCAGGGGGGACTGAACGTTTCATCTCCCCGCTAGGAAGCCAGTCAGGGCCTAAACTAGCAGAAACGGCTTGCTGGTCACTGTTTTGAAAAATCATAGGTTTATCAAGCAGTGGGGCTGGACTTGTCATTGCGGGGAAGAGAACGCCATGTAATGAAATTGCATGGTGCTGTGGAATTACATCAATGTGATGAGTAGCAAGAGATTCTAGGCCCAAAAGACCATCATATTGTAAAGCAAAATGTGGTGTTACTATAAACTGTATGTTTCAGACTTTGGAGTTAGGGGCAAGGCATAGAGGAAGGGTCACAGTGCCCATCACCTCTAGTGTGAGACCTTGAACACTTTGTAGAGTGGCTGTAGAAGGTAACAAGGGAAAAGTATATAACTTGTTTACATTTACATAAGCACACTCACTGAGAATATTACATGAAGCACCTGTGTCCACCCCAAAAGCAATATAACTTTCTTGAGTGAAACACTGAATTGTCATCATAGTAAGACAAGCAGCAATAATAGAAGGGACTATGAACAGCTGTGTCTGTGACTTTGTGTCAGAAGCGAATCTGGGTTTTTTTTAACCCAGCACGAATCTTCCCCCGACTGATGATAGCCGTACCCATTACCTACTGTCACCGTCTGAGACGCCTTCTGCCTCAGAACCAAAAAGCATTCCTCTGTTGAATGATTTCCACGGTCGTGCATTACGCACCATTTCGGAGGAGGGCGAAACTGCATACGAGGCTGTTGTGGCCTTGCAGGAGATGCAAAACGAGGTGGTGGAGGTCTAGGAGGCAAGTATTGTCTTTGCTGAACAACATGCATATTGCTGCCTTTATGAGCAGACTTCATCTCCTTCTTTTTCTGATAGCAGTAATTATCAGAATGACCTTGTTTTCCGCAATAGTAACACTGCTTTGGTGCACGAGTAGACGGAGAAAAAAATGGAGGTGGAAGAGGTGGTGGATGAGGAGGAGGTAAGGATGAATGAATTTGAGGTTCCCTTGACACCGGAGCAACCGACTCAATATGTGAAAATGGACTTTTAGGCATCTCACGTAGCCGCTTAGGAATTTTCGTAGAAAAATCTAGAAGGTTATCACCTGGCTTAAAATCAAGAGATGAAGCGATATGACGCTCTTGTGGAGTCAAAAAGGGGATGTAATACTGAAATTCTAGAATGAGTTTAAATCTCTCTACTCTCAATTGATCATTTTCAAACCATGCAGCAAGGTTTAAGGCTTCCATTGCTTCTGAGGCAATATTAGCAGCACGTGCCTGACCTCTCAACCTGCCAGCACTACCCAACTGTGTGGTCAATGCTTCAGCATAAGTAAATGACCATTGCAAAGAATAATTATGTTGCACAACACCAAAAATTCTCAGGAAATTCCGACGAAATACATCATAATCATAATTGAGCGCCTTCCCATCAAAACCTCAAGCACACATCATATCACTGGCAAATGATCCAGGTTGCAATTGTGACTGTTGAATTGCTTCAACATCTGTGGCAAATCTTCATAATAAGACGAGAAAGGGTCAGAGCAAAGGCTGGATGGGTTGTGTTCTTGGTTCTGCTTTATCTAGAATATTCTACAGCGCTCAATACATTGAAATTAAGAACCCTTGCTTACATCTAAATTCTACTTACAAACAAGTTTCTAGTATCTATAAATAACATGACATCATAATTAACAGTAAAACCAGTCACAATATATATATATAGGTATGTGATCAAAAATACTATCTTAAAATGGCTAACCATAGAAAACCAAGTTAAGGGCTGACTAATACAAAAACAAAAGGTCAGACCTTTCTGTCGCTGGTTTCAACAGTGACCTAACAAAAGAAATCTTCTCATTTCCTGAGGTAACATTACTGTTTTCCATTATATCCTCGCATTGCTGCAAGAAAGACAATGCAGAGTGTGTCTCATCCTCAGCTGAGAAACTAGTGATCGAAGGATCCTGATGTAACAATTTAATGGTTGGAACAGTAGTGTTAAGTAACAGGAACTACCACGTGTAGGTCTCCCAGGCTCTTGTAACTTCCTTGTTTTCTTATGTTTTTCTTATGTTCGTATGTGATGCAAAGAATCCCTCGGCCATTCGACGAGTACATAGCAGACGTAGAATGTGTTGCACGGCTGAACACGTGTCCGCCTCCCTTGTGCCCTGCGGCCTCACGTCTCACTACTGTCAGCGGCACGAATATTTCTTGGCTGTGTTGATTGGTGGTGGTGGTAGAGAGGCAGGGGTGCACGGTTAGGCAGGGGGACGAGGTGAAATTTGTGTCTCCCGGGGTCTTCTTTTGGGGGGAGAGGGGATCAAGATGCTCCTACTTCCCTGCAGAGAGTGAACGCGAGGGGTCCGCCGATCGACCTTTGTTCCCCGCGCCTCATTTGCAGGGTCATGAATACACTGTTAGGGTTCAGATTACTCGTCCCCACAGACTCTCCTCCAGCCTGATCGTCACCTTGGTCGATTGAGAGATTCTTAATCGACCTTTAATAATCCCTTAATCGACCAAGACCGTCACAACATGATTGGGTGTCACGGAAATACTAACGAGTGGATGAATCAACGAAAAATTGGTTAATTAGCATCTTTTTTGTGTGTTTAGCGGCGTCCAGGACAGCGGGTCAAGGGAGCAACCTTAGCCACGCGAGGCGCACGGTTTCCGCTGCTCTTTTGTCAGTGGAGCGTGCGGGGTCCGAGAGTGGCCGCCCAGGATAATTGGGCCATAATTTTGAGGCAATTGTCTGCGCGTTCATGAAATTACACTTAATAGAAAATATTTCCATGAGGAGAGCAGGGCGAAGGCAGAAGGGGCGGAGCGGTAGGGTAGAACAAAAAGTACCAGATACAACCTGGAAAAGAGTAGATTTAAAAATGAAATAGGGAGAAACTGGTTCGCAAATAGGGTGGTAAATGATTGGAATGGTCTCAGTCGTCAGGTAGTTAGTGCAGAGTTAATAGAGAGTTTTAAAAGGAGTCTAGATAAATTCATGGATGGGAATGAAAGGTGGATGTAGGTAGTGTTAAGTAACAGGAACCACCTCGTGTAGGTCTCGCGGGCTCTTGTCCCTTTCTTATTTTCTTATGTTCTTATGAGCGGGACATGATAAGGTGGGGTTGGGCGTTGCAGGGCGGGGTGGGGCGGGGCGGGGTGACGAGGGGCACTCGATGGAGACCCGCTGATGGAAATCAAATTCCAGCAGGAAGCCGGATTTTGCACTTGCTTGCCCTTAAGGGTGGGCGAAACACAAACACAAACACACACACATACACACACACACACACACACACACACACACACACACACACACACACACACACACACACACACACACACACACACACACACACACATACGCACACACACACACACACACACACACACACACACACACACACGCACACATACACACTCACACACACAAACACACACACACACGCACACACACACACACACACACACACACACACACACACACACACACACACACACACACACACACACACACACACACACACACACACACACACACAGAGTCAAGAAAGGTCTTATAAGGATAAATATATTCTCTGCTCGTTGCATCTAATTATTTTTCCGCGGCGATTGATGTGAAACTTATACTCTTCAAGGCCAAGGGGAAGTGAGGGAGGAGGAAGGGAGAGAGAGAGAGAGAGAGAGAGAGAGAGAGAGAGAGAGAGAGAGAGAGAGAGAGAGAGAGAGAGAGAGAGAGAGAGAGAGAGAGAGAGAGAGAGAGAGAGAGAGAGAGAGAGAGAGAGAGAGAGAGAGAGAGAAAAGGAGAGAGGGAGACAGGGAGGGAAGAGAGGGGAGAGGAGAGAGCGATTAAACAGTTTCCCTCTGATATTTTTTTTTTTTTTTTTTTTTTTTTTTTTTTCATCACAAGGAACTGGCCAAGGGCACAACAAAAATGGGTAACACAAAGCCCGCTTAGTTGCCAGTCCCTATAAAGAAGACAGTAAGAGAATAAAATAAACACAGTGGGGTAGGCCAATTTAGTTCGGGAGGCGTCTTGTTACTCTTCTTTTGAAAAGATTTAAGTCATAGGAAAGTAGAAAAATAGAAACGGGAAGATAGTTCCAGAGTTTACCAGTGAAAGGGATGAAAGAGTAAAGATACTGATTAACTCTTGCATTAGGAAGATGGACAGAATAGGGATGAGAATGAGTAGAAAGTCTTGTGCAGCGGGAGTGGGGGAGGCATGCAGTTAGCAAGTTCAGAAGAGCAGTGAGCATGAAAATAACGGTAGAAGAGAGCAAGAGAAGCAACATTGCGGAGGTGATTTAAAGATTGAAGACAGTCAGTCAGAGAAGAGGAGTTGATGAGACGAAAAGCTTTTGACTCAACCCTGTTTAGGAGAGCTGTATGAGTGGATCCTCCCCATACATGTGAGACATACTCCATACATGGGCGGATAAGGCCCCTGTAGAGAGCAAGCAATTGGGAGGGAGAAAAAAAAAGGACGCAGACGCCACAGCACACCTAACTTCTTAAAAGCTGTTTTAGCAAGAGATGAGATGTGAGATTTCCAGTTCAGATTTTTAGTAAAGGATAGTCCTAGAATGTTCATTGTAGAAGAAGGAGACAGTTGAGTGTCATTGAAGAAGAGGGGATAGTTATCTGGTAGGTTATGTCGAGTACATAGGTGAAGAAATTGGGTTTTTGAGGCATTGAACAAAACAAGGTTTGCTTTGCCCCAATCAGAAATTATAGAATGATCAGAAGTTAGGCTCTCGGTGGCATCTCGCCGTGAATCACTTTGTTCCTGATGAGTTGGACGTCTAATAAACGACGTTGAAAAATGCAGGGTAGAATCATCAGCGTAGGAGTGAATAGGGCTTTGAGTTAGACCTAGAAGATCATAAATAAATAATAGAAAGAGAGTGGGTGATAGGACAGAACCCTGGGGAACACCACTATTGATAGATTTAGGAGAAGAACAATGTCCGTCTACAGGAGCTGCAATAGAACGGTTTGAAAGGAAACTTAAAATCAAGGTACAGAGAGAAGGATAGAAACCGAATGCGGGTAGTTTGGAAATTAAAGATTTGTGCCAGAATCTATCAAAAGCTTTTGATATGTCAAGGGCAACAGCAAAAGTTTCACCGAAACCCATAAAAGAGGATGACCAAGATTCAGTTAGGAAAGCTAGAAGATCGCCAGTAGATCGCCCTTTACGGAAACCGTACTGACGATCAGATAGAAGATTGTGAGCAGACAGATGCTTAAGAATCTTCCTATTAAGTATAGATTCAAAAACTTTAGAAAGGCAGGAAGTCAGAGCTATAGGACGGTAGTTTGATGGATTAGAACGGTCACCCTTCTTAGGAACAGGTTGGATTTGAGCAAACTTTCAACAAGAAGGAAAGGTGGAAGTAGATAGACAAAGACGGAAAAGTTTGACCAGGCAAGGTGCAAGCACAGAAGCACAGTTTTTGAGAACAATAGGAGGGACTCCGTCAGGACCGTAAGCCTTCCGAGGATCTAGGCCAGAAAGGGCAAAGAAAACATAATTCCGAAGGATATTAATGACAGGCATAATATAGTCAGAGGGTGGAGGAGAAGGAGGAACACTTCATCACACTTCATCAGCCAGAGTGGAATTTTTAGCAAATGTTTGAGCGAAGAGTTCAGCTTTAGAAGTAGATGAGACAGCTGTGGAGCCATCTGGGTGAAGCATAGGAGGGAAAGATGAAGAAGAAAAATTGTTAGAGATGTTATTAGCTAGATGCCAGAAGTCACGAGAGAAATTTTATTCAGAAAGATTTTGACATTTTCTATGAATGAAAGAGTTTTTGGTAAGTTGAAGTAAAGATTTGGCATGATTACGGGCAGAAATATAAATGGCATGAGTTTCAGGAGTTGGATGCTTACGGTACCATTTGTGAGCCACCTCTCTATCTCGGTGGACCCTCCAACTTAGCAGCTTCACACCACTGGGTTACAGGCAGTGGATGCCGATCCTCCCAATGACGAAACCGCACCCTCTCTTGACGAAGTCAGAGAGGCTGTAACAAAGTTGAAGGGTGGAAAGCCAGCTGGTGTTTGTAATATCAGTGCGGAGCTCCTCAAAGCTGGGGGTGAGGCCATGATCCGCGGGATGCATGCTGTCCTGACTGCCGTGTGGGAATCAGGTACCATTCCGCCTGACTGGAAAAGGGGGCTGGTCGTCCCTATCTGGAAAGGGAAAGGGGACCGTCAGGACTGCAACAATTACCGCGGTATTACACTGCTCAGCGTACCAGGCAAGGTGCTTGCCCATCTATTGCTGACACGAATTCGCAGTCATCTGATGAAGCATCAGAGACCTCAGCAGTCTGGGTTCACGCCTGGTAAGTCAACAACGGACCGTCTCCTAGCGCTTCGTGTCCTGGTGGAACTTCGACGTGAGTTTCGACAGGGGATGCTTGCAGCCTATGTTGATCTCAAGAAATCGTTTGACTCAGTGCATCGTGAGTCACTCTGGGATCTTCTGCGACTTCGAGGGATTCCTGCAAGGACTATTGGTTTGATAACTGGTCTATATTCTGGGACTGAGAGTGCTGTGAAGTGTGGGGCAGGTGTATCCAGCTTCTTTCCTGTGAATACAGGAGTGAGGCAAGGGTGCGTCCTTGCCCCATCACTTTTCAACGTTTGTATGGACTGGGTATTGGACAAGGTTGTAGATCAAAGTGATTTTTGAGCATCCGTCGGCAACACCAAGATCACTGATCTTGTTTTTGCCGATGATGCAGTAATCTTTGCTGAGTCGCTGGAGGTCCTGGTGATGGCTCTCGAGGCGATGCACGAGGAGGCAAAGCCTTTGGGACTTGAGGCCTCCTGGCTCAAGATCAAGGTCCAGGTGTTTGGAGACTTACTAGATGAAGCAGTACAGTCTGTTCATGCGTGTGGCGAGGACATTGAGATCCTGGAAAGTTTTACATACCTTGGTAGCGCAGTCCATAATGACGGCGGGTCACGTCAAGAAGTCTTACGGCGGATTGGCATAGCCCACGGTGTTATGGACTCGCTCAGTGGGAGTATTTGGCGTTGTCGGTACCTGTGCAGGAGGACAAAGATCCGGATCTTCAAGTCGCTTGTGATCCCTGTCTTACTCTATGGTTGTGAGACATGGACACTAAATAGTGACATGAAGAGACGAATCAATGCCTTTGGTAATAAGTGTCTTCGCAGAATCATGGGGTATCGCTGGGATGATTACGTGTCAAATCAGCGATTGCACCGTGAGACTGAATCGAGGCCTATTACCTGCATAGTCCGTCAGCGCCAACTTCGGCTATATGGGCATGTGGCACGCTACCCTGAAACCAATCCTTCCCATCGGGTTGTATCTGTAAGAGACAATCCGGCGTGGAGGAGGCCAAGGGGGCGCCCACAAGGCTCGTGGCTGGGGCAAGTTGATGTTTCTTATCGAGAGTTGCTTGGTATGGGAAAGGAGCCTGCATGGGAAATCGCGCGTGGTGACCCCCGGGAGTGGCGTCGTAGGGTGGGCGAGGCGACGCCCCCCCCCGGCGTATGGCCCCAATGATTGATTGATCTCTATCTCGGACAGCATGAGAACAAGCAGAGTTAAACCAAGGTTGACGGGCTTTAGGATTAGAGAAAGTATGTGGAATGTACGCCTCCATGCCAGAGACTATGACCTCAGTTATGCGCTCAGCAAAAAGAGATCAGTCTTTGACATGGAAGCAGTAATCATTCCATGGAAAAGCAGAATTTTACTGCCTTAGGTCTTCCCACTTAGCTGAGTTGAAGTGCCAGAAGCACCTCCACTTAGGTGGGTCCCGAGGCGGCACCGGAGCGATAGGACAGGTTACAAAAATAAGATTGTGATCGGAGGATCACAACCTTTGGTATAAACATCAATCACTCGAATAATTTCTCTATTAATGTGTGGTGATGGTGGTGATATGTGTGTGTGTGTGTAAGGGGTAAGGGAACTCCGTAGTGTAAGGGAACTCTGTGGTGTAAGGGTTAGCACGCTCGGCTCACAACCGAGAAGTCCCGGGTTTGATCCCCGGACGGAGCGAAGACAGACGGGCGGTCTTTCTTAAAATCCCGAGCCCCTGTCCACCCAGCAGTGAACCGGGTCTTAGCCGGGGGTTTGTGACCCGCATCCCGGGGTGGTGGCTTCGGCCAACACTAAAAACTAAGGATGAATGATAAAAATGTTGATATGGAGACGGGGCCATACGAGCGTTCGGGCCCTGTAAAATACAACTAGATGAATACACACACACACACACACACACACACACTCACCTGACAAATGACACACCTGCTCATTACACTCCTGGAACTCTCTATACCTGCCATTCCAAGCAAACCTGTCCACTTCTAAGGATATTATATGTAGCGATGACACGGAAGGTGAACAATGAGGATAGTGTGACAGCAAAAAAAAAGAGAAAAAAATATGGAAATATAAATATTGACAGAATTGAGTGTTAGTGTTTTGATGAAGGCGGAACTATCGTACACTGAAACATGAGTCGTAACGCGAAGGAAATGTCATGCGTGGGGTGTTATGAGGGTGTTACAAAGGTGTTACGAGGGTGTTACGTGCTTGTGTTCGGCGTATGGCGAGAGATTCACGTAAATGGAAAACCTGCTATTTCATGTTTTATCGAATATGCGTTTGGATTCAGGCACAATTTTGGACTTTCTCTCAACAGATGAGTGGGAAATACATGACTTTTATTATCATTAATACACAAAAAACTTAAAAATCTAATCTTAAACAAACGTGTACGTAACTGAACATTCTCTTCATCAATTTGGCAAGGGAAAAATAAACTTAGTTTACTATTATTTTTTTATGGGGGAAGTAGGAGGAGGTGAATTGAGGCATGCGAAGTACCTATAGTCCGACCAGCTTAAACTGGCATCTGGGTGGGGCATCTCAGAAATGCGCTACTGCCTCATATTGAAACTAATTGAGCTGGCCTTTTGTGTTATTCGTAAAAGGTATCACAAAAGAGATATACACGTTTTGATACAATTATACCGTAAATATTGTATAATTATTATACTATTGGAAGCATCAGGCGACTCCACCCAGAGTGCCAGTTTAAGCCAGTCCGACTCCACCGACACCGTCGCGGGGCCAGATGGAGAACCAGGTGCTGCCATTTCCATAAGGTACCAAGTCGTTATAAGATTTCAAGGCGGCTGTTCTGTGGGGGCGGCGGTCGAAAGGGGAGTGACGGAGTACGAGGAAGGAGTGAGGCAAGGAGTGAGGGAGGGAGGAGTGAGGGAATGGGTGAAGGAGGGAGGAGTGGCGAGAAGGAGGAGTATAAGGAAAGACATTGGTCGAGCGGAAGGGCGTAAGAACACCTAATACTCTTCTTACCTTTTTTATAAAATTGTTGTAGCATGGAATTAATTATCAGTTCATTACTTTAGATTTTCCTATCTCTTTCTCTTTCGTGTAAAGGCTGGCTCCCACTAGCCCGCTTCTACGGACGCCGTTGCCGTTCACCGCCCAACAAAGACGTAACAAAAAAGTCGACCGCACTGAGCGGCCTTGAGTACGGCTGCCGTACAAAGTTAAAATCAAGTCATCTCTCCCGCTCGGCGGTGTCCGCTTGAGCGGAGGTGCAAACTGTGCCCGGTTGCATATTCTCGTTTTCTGGAAGAGTATGTGGCGTTTACTGTTGAATACGTCAGGTTAGGGTACGTTAGTTTATGGATAGGATAGGTTAGGTTAAAGGCCAGTTCCCACTAGCCCGCTTCTACGGCCGCCGTTGCCGTTCACCGCCCAACAATGACGATGGACATCATCACCGCTTGAGTGGTTGTAGTGGTAGCCGGGCACAGTTTGCACCTCCGCTCGAGCGGAGAGATCTCCCGCTCGAGCGGGAGAGATTACTTGATTTTAACTTTGTACGGCATTCGTACAGCGGTACGGCGGTGCGGTCGACTTTTTGTGACGTCATTGTGACGTCATTGTTGGGCGGTGTACGGCAACGGCGGCCGTAGAAATGGGCTAGTGGGAACCGGCCTTTACATGTGCATTGCATGGAAACTTTGTGTGGGAATCACAATCAGGGTATTTTCGAGAAAATCCTATGGTTAGTTTCGGAGCTACAGCCAAGCGTCTTTACTCGGAAACCACATACTCGCATAGAGAACAGGAATATGCTGCCCGATTACCACTCCACTCACTCAAGCGGTGATGATGGTGACGTCATTGTTGGGCGGTGTAAGGCAATGGCGGCCGTAGAAGCGGGCTAGTGGGAACCGCCCTTAAGTGAAAAAGAGAGAGAAACCATCAACAACAACTAAGGTTGAAAGTCATATGCAAGTTTAAATGACACCATACACACACACACAAACACACACACACACACACACACACACACACACACACACACACACACACACACACACACACACACACACACACACACACACACATGCATACACACACACACACACACACACAGACACACACAGCCCCACTCAACATAGACACAAACAAATGGAAAACACAAATACAAAATACCAAACCAGGAACAGAGACAAAAACAGACCCTTACAGATACATTACTTGAAAAAATCTAAAGGAAAAAAAAAATCAATGAAAAAAACTAAACATAACCACCACCACCACCAAGACAGCAACAACAACAATTGGTGCCAGGACAGGGATGATTGACTCTAGCGTTACAAACCGGTGTGTGTTACTCGCTCTGAACACCTCACGGCAACTCCATTACAACTGCAAACTTTTCGTGCGAGAGGTTTGGAAGGGTAGGGAGGACGCAAGGGGAGAGGGGGGAGATAGGAGTCAGAATATCCCCTGTCCGCCACACTGAGATATCGAATTCAATACTTCAAAGGCCTTAGACTAGCTCCTTGACAAGACTGACGTGACGGTGTAGGTATTTCTGACGAAGAGCAACTCAAATTCTGGTACTTATATTATCTACCCTGGTACTAGCTGGAACAGGGAAAAGAAGGGATAGGTGTAATGGAAGAGAAAAAGGGAAGGGAAGGAAAGAAGAGGGATAAATAAAAGAATAAAGGGGAGAAGGTAAGGGAAGCTGTGTGAAGTAATTGTGATGCAGGACGAATGAGGTAAGGAAAGTCGAAAATGAAGGAAAGAGAGTTAAGGAAAGAAGAAAATGAAGGAAAGAGAGTTAAGGAAAGACTTGATTGGAAAGGGATTAAGAGAGAGAGAGAGAGAGAGAGAGAGAGAGAGAGAGAGAGAGAGAGAGAGAGAGAGAGAGAGAGAGAGAGAGAGAGAGAGAGAGAGCGAGCGAGCGAGCGAGCGAGCGAGAGGAGAGAGAGAGAGAGAGAGAGAGAGAGAGAGATCCCCTTTAACTCTTGGGCGGAATATTATTGAATAATTAATTATCAATCAAATTTTGGCATATTTCACAAAACTCTTTACTTTATGGACTTTTTTGAAGCCAATCGATCAGGCAGCGAATGTGAACCAAAATTGAGGAGCAGAAGAGGAAATTTTATTGGAAGCAGATTTCGGGTTTTTGAATCAAAAGATGACTTGTTTATCCCGCCACCATTTCCACAGGATGCAATTTTCCAACCATTTAAACAGGCTATAATTATTCTCACCATTCCCACGTTCCAATTTTTCTCACTATTTCCTAATAGTTAAATTTTTCCAAAAATTTCTACAGGTAAAAAAAATTCCAACCAGTTTTTGTTATTTCTTAAATATAGAACAACATGGGTTACCTGCATCACAACAAGGGTTATGAAGGGAGGGCGTCACTGCTACATAACAGGCTGATAGAGAGAGGTTCAAAGCCACGTCATAAGCAGCCAAGGCATTAAGCACACGATGAAAACATAAACCTGAGCATAAGTCTGCGTGTGACATCCCTTGACGGTTCAAAGCGCCGCGACGGAATGGAATGACAGCGGCGGGGATTGGCGAAATGGACAGCACGCGCGGCTCCTCTTCTCCCGCGTGTGTTAGCATGAGGGCGGTGATGGGTGTTGGGCCTCAGTGGCGGTGTTCTTATTCAGTGTTGCCAGAACGAGCCACAAACCACCGCCATGCAAGACGAGGTGATCCACTAAAGACCTTACGACCCCCGATTTACGACACATGTTGAGTCCTCTTCGCCTGTCTTCCTGGTTGACACTTCTACGATACTACGATGCGTTACTCAACAACAACCTGCTCACACGCCCTTCTTCTGTGCCTCGTAGAGAAGAATATATGTTCAGCGCAGACATTGTAAGAATTTGTATGTCGTATTCGTTCTATATTCATCGCCCTTGTCTTCCCAGAGACGGTGGTAGACGTTCATCCCAGTTCATGGTCCAGTAAGAGTCCAAAGAGTCCAACGCAAAGGATTCTAGTCCGGACTCTGTTTTTCGTCGCGTCTACCTTACCCAGTCTCCAGGCGAGAGAGGATTAACCAAATTCCCCCGCTAGTCCGTCGGATCCTGGCTATTGTTCCTCTGCAATTACTCTGGCGACGCAAACCCACCAACTCTGTGTCTGGTGTGTGGTATAGCAGATAAAACCATTCCTCCTGTGGCAGTAATTCGGGTCTACAGGAGTCACCGGTCTGGCCAGTTCCCCGTTTTCTTTCAATCTCGTTCTTTGCTCTGTCCACACTCCGAACAATTATTCAAAAGTTGGAAATAATGTGTTTTTTTCAGGTGATATTTTAGCCCTTTGCTCTATCCCCATTACGATTTATTCAGTTCGGAATGAGTATTTTTTTGTTTCAGGTAATATTTTAGGCCTTTGCTTTCCCCACATTACAAGTTATTCAAAGAATGGAAAGAGTAATTTTATTCTTCAGGTGATATTTTAGGCTTTTGCTCTATCCCCATTACGATTTATTCAGTTCGGAAAGAGTAATTGTTTGTTTCAGGTGATATTTTAGCCCTTTCCTCTATCCCAACAAACAAATGCAATTGACGAAGAACTCTATGAACAAATAGCGGAAATTAGTTCTCAAAACGAAAGCGTAATATTCGGTGGTTTTAATATTCCCATAACTAGTTGGGGTGCCTCGCTTACAACACATTCGGGGCACGCTCTCTATTCAAATCTCCAAGAAAGTGCTTTATTTACACGTGGATCAACCAACGCGAGGCGATAATATTCTAGATCTTATTTTCACAACTAACGAAAATCTTGTCAGTAAAGTTAACGTCGGATCCGAATTCAGTAGCAGTGACCACCTGACGATTACTTTCAGTAATAACATCAGTAAGACAAGAGAAGTCGAAAGTAAAGAAAAAGTTCTTGATTATCGAAAGGCAGACTTCAGAAAACAAAACAAAATTATAACGAACACCGATTGGAATGTTATCTCAGAAAATAACGACATAAATATAGCATGGAATGAATTAACCGGTAAGCTTAACTTAGCAATACAATCCTCAATACCGATGCGATATAGGCGATCTTTTCAAAATATTAAACCGAAATGGCGGACCCGCGAAATCAAGGACAGCCATGAAACTAAAAATCGTGCATATGAAAAACACAAAGAAACACAAAATGAAGACGACAAACGCGAACACGACATAATTAGACGAAATACGAAAAACTTATTAAGCAGAGCAAGAAAATATTTGAAGTACGTATTGCAGAAATGAGCAAATCAAACCCTAAAGAATTCTACAGCTATGTTAAAAAGAAAAAAGTAATGACGTCAACCATAGATTGTCAGTTGAAATGGCAAATGGCGAACACACAGAAAATGAAGTGACTATTGCGGATACTTTAAATAACTTCTTTGCATCAGTCTTCACAGTAGAAAACACAACGCAAAATCAACCCATTCCGAAAACCCAGAACAAAGGTACTTGCCCCAGCTCATTAACCTTTCAGGAATGTGACATTTTGCTCGCGATAGATAACATGAAAATTAACAAAGCTCCTGGTCTTGACAAAATTTCGCCACGCATATCAAGAGAAGCAAAGAACGAAATAGTAAAACCACTTTCCATCATATTTAATAAGTCTTTACTCACCAGAAATGTTCCGTGCGAATGGAAACTAGCAAATGTCACACCCATATTTAAAAAATGAAGCAAGTCGCAGCCCGGAAACTATCGCCCAATCAGTTTAACATCAGTTGCTGGAAAATTAATGGAATCCATCATGAGACAAAATCGTTAAGTTCTTAGAAGAAAATGACATAATTAAAGATTCGAAGCATGGATTCAGAAATAAACGCTCATGCCTCTCAAACTTACTTGATTTTTACAATAGTGTATTCAAAATGGACGACAACACGAGGGCAGTAGACGTAGTTTACCTCGGTTTTCAAAAAGCGTTCGACAAAGTTCCTCATAAGCGTCTAATTAGCAAAGTAAAAGCTCATGGTACAACAAGCCATCTTTCAAATTGTCCTTCAAATTCAAAGTGTCCTCCTCGGGACACACTCCTTTTCTTGGGTGACTTCAATGCTACTACAGGCACTGTGAGAGATGGCTACGAGTTATGTGTTGGTCCCCATGGCTCCGGTACCAGAAACAACAACAGTTCTCTGCTTCTGAACTTTGCAAGATCCAGAAGGTTGATAATTGCTGGTTCTTGGTATCAGAGGCCAGAGCTGCACCGCTGGACATGGTATAGTAATGCAGGAGTGGTAGCTAAGGAGATCGACCACATCCTCGTTAGTACTCGTTGGAGGATCCTCCAGAACTGCAGGGTTCACCGGAGTGCTGAGTTCTTTGGAACAGATCACAGACTTGTTGTTGCTACACTTAAGCTTCATGTCAAGTCCAGAAGAATTTCAAGAGGTAACCATACTGTGCTTCATCTTGAGAAACTGAAGGACTTGACATGTGCTCATGAGTATGCGGTGGCAGTCTCAAATCAGTTTGATGTGCTCGGTGCTCTCAGGGACCCTGTAGAACTGTGGGATACCTTCAAACGTGAAACTCTAAAGGCTGCCAAGGAGTGTATTGGGGAGTGCCCGAGGTCAAGGCGTGGTTTTGTCTCGACGGAGACGCTGGAGAAAATTGAGGAGAGTCGCGCTGCCAGGCTGGCTGCTAACCGGGACCAGCACAGGGCTCTGTCACGCCGGACTAGAACCCTCCTGAGGAGAGACAAGGAGAGGTATATCAGGAGTCTCGCTGAGGATGTCGAGGGTCATTGGAACGCTAATGACCTCCGACCCGCCTACCGAGCCCTGAAGAAGCTCCGTTCCAATTTTCTTTCTCGGGCGAGTGCTATCAGAACAGAAGATGGGCGTCTCGTGTCGGACATGGATGGGCAGATGGCTCGTTGGGCTGAGTACTTTGGGCAGTTGTTCACGGTGGACCCTAAAACTGAGCAGCTTCACACCACTGGGTTACAGGCAGTGGATGCCGATCCTCCCATTGACCAAAGCGCACCCTCTCTTGACGAAGTCAGAGAGGCTGTAGCAAAGTTGAGGGGTAGAAAGGCAGCTGGTGTTTGTAATATCAGTGCGGAGCTCCTCAAAGCTGGGGGTGAGGCCATGATCCGCGGGTTGCATGCTGTCCTGACTGCCGTGTGGCAATCAGGTACCATTCCACCTGACTGGAAAAGGGGGCTGGTCGTCCCTATCAGGAAAGGGAAAGGGGACCGTCAGGACTGCAACAATTACCGCGGTATTACACTGCTCAGCGTACCAGGCAAGGTGCTTGCCCATCTATTGCTGACACGAATTCGCAGTCATCTGGTGAAGCATCAGAGACCTCAGCAGGTTCACGCCTGGTAAGTCAACAACGGATCGTATCCTAGCAATTCGTGTCGTGGTGGAACGCCGACGTGAGTTTCGACAGGGGATGCTTGCAGCCTATGTTGATCTCAAGAAGGCATTTGACTCAGTGCATCATGAGTCACTTTGGGATCTTCTGCGACTTCGAGGGATTCCTGCAAGGACTATTGGTTTGATAACTGGTCTGTATTCTGGGACTGATAGTGCTGTGGAGTGTGGGGCAGGTGTATCCAGCTTCTTTCCTGTGCATACAGGAGTGAGGCAAGGGTGCGTCTTTGCCCCATCACTTTTCAACGCTTGTATGGACTGGGTATTGGACATGGTTGTAGATCAAAGTGATTGTGGAGCACCGGTCGGCAACACCAAGATCACTGATCTTGTTTTTGCCGATGATGCAGTAATCTTTGCTGAGTCGCTGGAGGTCCTGGTGATGGCTCTCGAGGCGCTGCACGAGGAGGCAAAGCCTTTGGGACTTGAGGTCTCCTGGCTCAAGACCAAGGTCCAGGTGTTTGGAGACTTACTAGATGAAGCAGTACAATCTGTTCATGCGTGTGGCGAGGACATTGAGATGTTGGAAAGTTTTACATACCTTGGTAGCGCAGTCCATAATGACGGCGGGTCATGTCAAGAAGTCTTACGGCGGATTGCCATAGCCCACGGTGTTATGGACTCGCTCAGCGGGAGTATTTGGCGTTGTCGGTACCTGTGCGGAAGGACAAATATCCGGATCTTCAAGTCGCTTGTGATCCCTGTCCTACTCTATGGTTGTAAGACATGGACACTAAATAGTGACTTGAAGAGACGAATCAATGCCTTTGGTAATAAGTGTCTTCGCAGAATAATGGGGTATCGCTGGGATGATTACGTGTCAAATCAGCGATTGCACCGTGAGACTGAATCGTGGCCTATTACCTGCATAGTCCGTCTGTGCCAACTCCGGCTATATGGGCATGTAGCACGCAACCCTGAAACCAATCCTTCCCATCGGGTTGTATCTGTAGGAGACAATCCGGCGTGGAGGAGGCCAAGGGAGCGCCCACAAGGCTCGTGGCTGGGGCAAGTTGATGTTTCTTGTCGAGAGCTGCTTGGTATGGGAAAGGAGCCTGCATAGGAACTCGTGCGTGGTGATCCCCGGGAGTGGCGTCGTAGGGTGGGTGAGGCGACGCGCCCCACGGCGTATGCCCCCAATGATTGATTGATTTCAAATTGGATAGAAAACTGGCTGTCAAATCGTAAACAAAGGGTAGTATAGTGGAAATTCTTCTGACTGGACCAGTGTTAATAGTGGCGTTCCTCAAGGATCAGTTCTCGGACCTATCCTGTTCTTAATATGTATAAATGACATTGACGAGGGAATCACGTGCAGGATATCGAAATTTGCTGATGACACGCAAATCACAAACATAGCCTCTACAGAATCTCAGCGCCAACTCATACAAAACGACTTAAACACCCTAACAGAATGGTCAAAAACATGGCAAATGAATTTCAACCTTGACAAATGCCATGTACTACATATTGGTAATAGCAACCCTCATGAAAGTTACGTGATGCACGATTATCAACTAACAAGTGTTGATAAAGAAAAATATTTAGGCGTTATAATCTCGAAAGATCTCAAACCGAATAACCAAATTATAGAGGTAGTAAAAACTGCATAAAAATTGGCTGGCTTTATTGGACGAACTTTCAGTT
>JACEEZ010022724.1:103426-113426 GCA_016584305.1 Chionoecetes opilio
TTTACCGTTGTTTCTTTACTTGTCTATCTACCTGTCTGTCTGTCTGTCTCACCGTTTACTCAAGTCTTTCCTCTATCTGTTTCTGTCTAAACGTCTCTATCTGTCCGTTTTCAATTTCACACCTAAGACAAGTTATTCATTTTATCGTCTGTAAAGGATTTGATGTATGATGTTATTATTTGTTTACTTCATTTATTTGTTTTGTCTGGTGCGTGAAATGAATTATACTGTGAAACATTAATAGGAAACGAACAGATTGAAAAGTCGAGAGGAAAGGAGAGGGTGTCTTCCCTCTCTCTCTCTCTCTCTCTCTCTCTCTCTCTCTCTCTCTCTCTCTCTCTCTCTCTCATCTCTCTCTCTCTCTCTCTCTCTCTCTCTCTTCTCTCTCTTCTCTCTCTCTCTCTCTCTCTCTCTCTCTCTCTCTCTCTCTCTCTCTCTCTCTCTCTCTCTCTCTCTCTCTCTCTCTCTCTCTCTCTCTCTCTCTCTCTCTCTCTCTCTCTCTCTCTCTCTCTCTCTCTCTCTCTCTCTCTCTCTCTCTCTCTCTCTCTCTCTCTCTCTTCTCTTATCCTGTTTCCCTCCCTTCATCAATTTTCTTTCTTCTCCTTTCTCATCTGGTTCAGAAGAAACAAATAATGCAGATCAGAACAAAAATATACACTTCTTCGCTTGTTGAGGGGTCGTTGTCACTTATTTTTTTATTTAATTTTCCTTCAATGTCCAAACTCTTGCTCTTTTGACAATAATTGTATTTCACATTTTCCTTTCTGTTTGTTTCCACTTTTTACTTATCTTCCTCTTCTCCTCTCCTCTCCTCTCTGTTTCCTGTCCTTTCTCTCCTAATGTGTTCCTTCCTCAGCTTACTTTATCTATTTGTCATTCTGTCTGTCTGTCTGGCTTTCTGTATCTACCTCTCTACCTCTGTCTTTTTGTATCTCTCTATCTGTCTCTGTTTCTCTCTCTCATTTAATATTGTTCCATCTCTCAGACCATTTGTCTTTATGTCTGACTGTCTATTCGTCTTTCTGTATCTATCTGTCTGTCTCTTTTTTATTTAATATTTTCTCCCTGTCACATCTACTTTTCATTATAACCTTTACCTCTCATATCAGTCCTTATGTCTTTCTGTTTCTCTCTATATGTCTGTCTCTCTTTCATTTAATATTTAATCCCTATCACTCCTTTTCATTCTAACCAATTCCAGCCTCCATTTTTCTTCCGTAACCTTACCTTTCCTATCCTTCCTTCCTCCTATTCCTTCACCCTTACCCTCTCTCCCTCCTTTTTTTCCTTCCCATCTGTCTTTTCCCACCACCCTCACATACGTCCCATCATCTTTGCCTCCCTAGGTCGGTTTTCTCCTCCCTTTCATCCTCCCTTTTCCTTCCAGCCATCATTATCCTCCCTTCCTCCTATACCTTAACTCCTACCCTCCCTCCCTACCTTCTTTTCCTTCTCAACATTTTTTTTTCAAATCCCTCACATACATCCCATCATCTGTCCCTCCCCCTCCACCCTTTCCTCTGCCTCACCCACTCTCTCTGCACACTCCTTCCTCCCTCTCTGTAGTCTAGACGTAGGAAGTGCAGTAAATCCTCGAGTCTGGGATTTATTGTGAGGACCAAAAGTAAAAGCCATGACGTAAGAGAGTGGGCCAAACACAGGAACTTATAGTCGGTCAGCCCCGGTCCGAAATTTTGCTCACCGGTATCAAATTAGGGCGAGAATGCTAAGAGTGTTTTTTGAGAAGGTATAAATGTCTAGAGTTAGAAAACATGTGATAGCATTGTGGGGGTGGCAGCTTTATATGAGTTATCTCCCTTTTTCCAAAATGGCCGCCAAAATACACCCAATAATTATGAAATTTTTAAATTTCGTTTTATGGGCCTATCATGTAGTGGGCAGATACCCAACAACATCTTCTGAGATTGATTCTTGGTCCCTTGTTTTGATATTAAACCCAGTCCAACTTGGGATTGTCTGACAGTCGGATTTTGTTTGTCTTGCAAGGACCCAGACCAGATTCTTGTTACCGGCGACCTGAGCAGATTCTTGTGCTTCTAGGATGTGGCTCTCGTTGGTTGGTAGAGGCTGTGGACCTACACGTGCACAGGCTAAATAGACTTCAAGCTCTTCGTGTTCAATGTTGACTGATCTTTGTTTCAGTTTGTCAATGCGTGGAAGTTCAGGCCTGGGTGGATAAGGTCCATAGAACTTAGTCTGGACCGCTATTCCGTTGACTCGATGTGATGTACCTTTTCCAGTAAGTGTCTCCTCCAGTCTGTCTATATTATCCCATGCAAGATTTGTGAAGACATGGGGCTTGATGGAGAGTGGTAGAACAGCTCTCTGGTTGAAGCCCATTGCCAACTTCTGCAGACACAGAGCGGTATCATTCTCTTCCAGCTGGTCATAAGACACCCCATGTCCAAACTTATTCATGAGGAAAACGAACCTCAGATTGTCATGGATCTATGTTTGAGCCGGTACGAGGTGATGAAAGTGCTAGCAGCCTGAGTTCGCAGGAGGACCGCACTTCTCCAAAACATGGATTGGTAAATAAGGTCANTGTTTGTTTGTGTGTGTGGTTGTGTGTGGTGTGTGTGTGTGTGGGTGTGTGTGTGTGGTGGTGTGTGGTGTGGGGGTGTGGTGTGTGTGTGTTGTGTGTGTGTTGTGGGTGTGTGTGTGTGTGTGTGTGGTGTGTTGGTGTGTGTGTGTGTGTGTGTGTGTGGTGTGTGTGTGTTGGTGGTGTGTGTGTTTGTGTGTGTGTGTGCGTGCGTGCGTGCGTGCGTGCGTGCGTGCGTGCGTGCGTGCGTGCGTGCGTGCGTGCGTGCGTGCGTGTGTGTGTGTGTGTGTGTGTGTGTGTTAAAAAACCCTTTCTGTTGTGTTTTAGTCTACCTCTCACTCTCTTTCTCTCTTTCTCTCTCTCTTTCTCTCTTTCTCTCTTTCTCCTCTCTTTCTCTCTTTCTCTCTCTCTCTCTCCTCTCTCTCTCTCTCTCTCTCCTCTCTTCTCCTCTTCTCTCTCCTCTCTCTCTCTCTCCTCTCTCTCTCTCTCTCTCTCTCTCCCTCTCTCTCTCTCTCCCCACCACCTTGTGTACTCACAGTCTGGCGTGGGAGCGGCTTTCTGCACTCCCTGACACACCGGGGCACAACACTCACCTGGGGAAGACGGGAGAAAGGTTAGCTCAGTATTGACGAATAAAAACATTCCTGCAACAATTAAACAAGGAAGAAAAGAAAAAAGGAAAATGTTTGAGCTCTATATTCTACCTATGCATGCCTTCCAATACCTACTTTTACTCTTTTTTTTTCCACATTCATACATAATTTATGGGTTCAATTGCAGGATGAATATTGCCTGGATAATTTCTTTTTTTAATTAGGAAATAAAACTATTATCAGTTTTTCATCAATCACTCTCATTTCTTGTTTCTCGATTAGTATTGCTAAAGCCCAATCATCCATATTGCATTTCATTAACTTATTTATAACAATAAAGTAGAACAAGATCGGGAAGATATAAGAGTAAAAAGGGAAAAAAGAGAAGTTTGCTAAATGCACCTCAGAAAAAAACTACGATATATAAAAAGAGCCACAAAAATAAGCGTAAAATGAGACGGGGAGCTACAAATGGAAGACATGGAATAGAAAAAAATAACAGTAAAGAAAACAACGAAAGTAGCAGAAATAATTTTAAAAATTCGCTCAAACCTAATTCCTTTTTATCTTTTTATATTCTTTTCCTTTATTTCTTCACAAATCGGGGTTTCGGAGACGCCCTAACCGCTTCTCTTTATCCCTTGAATATCTTTTTCATGCCCTGGTTTGCACTGAGAAAGAGAAACGCTGCATGGAGCTTATATCTGCCTCAAGGGATTTAAAGTCATCGCTGGGGGTCTTTTTTCTGTCTTTACACACTTTATATTTGTTACTCCCTTGGTTTATATATTTATCCCTTTATTTACACTTTGCTTAATTAATGCTGTATTCTTCTTGTACTTGACCAGATGAATCGAGATGTGTGTGTGTGTGTGTGTGTGTGTGTGTGTGTGTGTGTGTGTGTGTGTGTGTGTGTGTGTGTGTGTGTGTGTGTGTGTGTGTGTGTGTGTGTGTGGTGTTGTTGCGTGTGTGTGTGTATGTGCCATGCGTGTGTGTGGGTGTGTGTGTGTGTGGTGTGTGTGTGTTGTGTTTTGTGTGTGTGTGTGTGTGTGTGTGTGTGTGTGTGTAAAACTTCATGTGGAAATCTCATATTTTTCTCACTTTTTCCCTCTCGCTCTCTCTTTTCTCTCTCTCTCCTCTTTAGAAAATGTTGAATTAATACTAATTTGGACTTATTTTGCTTCAAAACCTCAATGTATGTTACAGTAATTTTCTAATATTTTTCTGCCTTGTTTTTCCAAAAACAAAATTGATCCCATAAACATTCCCCCAAATTGTACATGATTAAAAAAAAAGGGTCCGGATAAAAAGATGGCAATCGCAGACTCCGCAACCAGGTAACAGCAGAATAAACGCTGCACGAGCTACCTACTATCAAAATAAATTGTATGAAAATTCAGGCCAAAACAAAAACACTTGGAAAATAAAATGAAGTTTTAAACCGAAAAAAGAAATCAAAGCTTAGTGATATGTTCTTATTGAATGACCGTGAAATTACTGTCCTTGTGTATAGCAAATAACTTCAATAATTATTTTGTGAGTATAGGAAGTAAACTAGCGGAGGATAGACAACAACAGTCAGATTTTCACGAATACTTACAAAATAGACAGATAGAAACATTTGCAATTACCCCTGTTACAGAAAATGAAATTTTAGAAGTTATTAAATACTCTCCATGACTCTTCACCGGGCTGTGACGGGGTTTACCTATGAAATTGATTAAGGGAAATCGCAACTCTGTTATCTCCCATTTTTCTGCATGTAATTAATCGTCTTTTTCAAGTGGTATATTTCCAGAATGCAATGAAAGTTGCAAGAGTTACCCCAATTATATAAGGCTGGAGATAGAAGAGAACTTAAGAACCACAGACCAATTTCAGTACTAAAACTCTTTTAGTAAAATTACTGAAAAATTAATGTGCATAAGAATATATAACTTTTGTCAAACCCACAATATATTAATCAGAAGCAGCAGCATGGATTCAGACAGGGCAGATCCACAGAAAACAGCACTTATCTCATTCACTAACGATACTTTGACATCTTTTGACAAAAAAAAATATAACTGTAGCAACATTTTTTAAGACTTATCCAAGGCTTTTGACACAGTGGATCACCATATCCTATTAAACAAATTAGAGCTTTTTACGGCATCAGAGGAACAACGAGACAGATGGTTTAATTCATATCTAAGTCATCGTAAGCAGTATTTCCAGTACAACAACATGTCTTCATCTACTCTAAACATTTCTTCTGGTGTGCCTCAAGGATCCATATTGGGACCCTTGCTTTTCCTTTTATATATTAACGACAATTACAAATTCTAGCACATCATTAAAATTCATTTTATTTGCAGACGATTGCACATTATATAAAAGCCACCCAGACTTACGCGTCTTGATGTCAACAGTCAATGAAGAATTAAATAATGTACACAAATGGATAAACAGTAATAAATTAACGCTCAATTCTGAAAAATCTAATTACATGATTTTTTCCACAGAAATAAAACAAAAACCACCTAATTTGAGTAAATTAAGAATTAATAACATGGAAATAAAAGAAGTTCTAAGTACAAAATTCCTAGGAGTAACTATTGATAATAAAATATCTTGGAATGTGCACATAAAGAACGTAATTAATAAAGTAAATAAAAATGAGTGCATCTTGCAGCTCACACGTCACCAACTTAACAGGGAGGCACTGCGACATGTCTACCACACTCTAGTTTACCCCAACATTATATATTGTAACGCAGTTTGGGCCAGTGTGCCACCTTCTAATATAAAATCACTCATTATTTCACAAAAAAGAGTAATTAGAACAATTACAGGAAAAAAGAAGATATGAACACACTAACAACCTGTTTTTAAATGCCAAATCACTAAAGATAAATGAAATAAATATATATTTTTGTGCTCTTTTTGTCTATAAATGTTTGCATAATTTGATAGAAAAATACTTTTTTTCGGATTCGCATTAATGAAAGATACAGACTAAGAGGTGTTGATGTTTTAGAGGTTCCAACGGTACTTTCAAACCAATCACAAACTGTATCGTGTATCACGGCGCAAAATATGGAATGAATTACCGTTGGATTTAAAAACAAAACCTACCTTGACTAGTTTTAAACATTGTCTCAAAAAAGTTCCTCTTATTGCAATACCAGCAACAGTAATCAGACTATAATTGTGATTATTTATTTTGGAGTTTGTGTATTATACTTTGTACTCGTATGTGTATGTTTATGTATGCGTATTTGCTCCGTATTTCTCGTATGTGTGTGTATGTATGTGTGCATATTTACTCGTATGTATATGTATGTGTATTCGCTCGTATGTGTATGTGTTGTATTTGCTCATATGTGTATGTGTGTGTGTGTATTTGCTCGTATGGTGTAATTGTGTATGTGTGTGTATTTGCTCATATGGTGTATGTGTGGGGGTGTGTGATTTACTCATGTGTATGTGTGTGTATTTGTTCCTATGTGTTTGTGTATGTATACGTATTTAGTCGTATGTGTATTTGTATGTGTTTAATTAATTAGATATCTTCAAGTGTGTATAAATAGGAGCCTTTTTAAGAGAGTTTACTCTCAACAGGCTCAGCCCAATTTTATATAATTATGTATTTTTTTATTACATGTTAAACTGTTTGGCTAAATAAATGTATAAATCTAAAATCTTTTCTCTCTTCTCTCTCTCTCTCTCTCCCTCTCTCTCTCTCTCTCTCTCTCCTCTCTCTCTCTCTCTCTCTCTCTCTCTCTCTCTCTCTCTCTCTCTCTCTTCTCTCTCTCTTTTCTCTCTCCTCTCTCTCTCTCTCTCTCTCCTCTCTCTCTCTCTCTCTCTCTCTCTCTCTCTCTCTCTCTCTCTCTCTCTCTCTCTCTCTCTCTCTCTCTCATAAATACGCTGACCGTACATTCCCCCAAACACTAAACACTTCCTGCGGGCTGTGGACGTTAGTGTGGCGGGACCAGAGTGACGGAGGGGAGGAGCATTGCGGGGTTAGGACGCTATCAAACCCAAAGACTATCATCATCAAGCCAGCTGGGAGAGGCATAACACGGCTTAGCGCACTGGGTGAGAGAGAGAGAGAGAGAGAGAGAGAGAGAGAGAGAGAGAGCGAGAGAGAGGGGGAGAGAGAGAGAGAGAGAGAGGAGAGAGAGAGAGAGAGAGAGGAGAGAGAGAGAGAGAGAGAGAGAGAGAAGAGAGAGAGAGAGAGAGGGGAGAGAGAGAGGAGAGAGAGAGATGGGAGAGGAAAGAAGAGAGAGAGAGAGAGGAGAGGAGTGAGGGGGGGGGAGAGCGAATGGCTGGCTGGGAAAATCTATGTATGACAGAAAACGAGTTATATACAAGAATTGTTCATGGAACCTTATGGGTCCCGTGTAAAGACATGCATTCGATAATATTTGTAGAAGGAAGTGAGGGCCTAGAAGGGGGTCGGGAGTGTGTCCTTAAAGTGACAGCATGTATCTCAAAAAGAAAGATATAGAAGATCCTACAGATGGTTTTCCTATGCCTTTATGTAGTTTGATTAAATTTATTGACTTTATTTATAAGGTTTGTCCACATTTAGATCATACAGGCACTTGTATTTAACTACCGTGAAGTATGCTAGCTCTCACAAGGATAACCCATAAAATGCTACTTATTCATGGGTCCTAAAGACTTAATGCTTATAACTTCTTACATGTGAGTTTTCCAGTAATTCTTCTCCCCTTGTCCAATGCGTGGGGGCGAAAAAGTAAGTAAACCCCTTTTTTCACACCCAGAGTATGAACATTGATGTGCAAGGACAAAAAAANCTCTAACTTTTTTCCCCTTTTTTTTTTCCCCCCCCCCCCAAAGGTCACCCAAAAGAGCACCGGATTAAGGGAGTAAATTTAAAGTTTTCTACCGTTCAGTTAAATTAGTTTTAATATTTTTTTTTTTTTTTTTTTTTTTTTTTCGACCACTGAGAGGCCCGGAGGGAAACGTTGTGTGATGAGAGAAGAGGGAGGGTTCAGAGGGGGTTGGGGAGGGGGGGGTTTTCGGGGGGGGGTGGGGGGTTGGGCGCAGGGGTTGGCAACGTAAAACAAATCAACCCCCAAAGGAAAATAAATGAATAAAGTGTACCCTGGGCCCCCGGGTCGGGGAAAAAAGAGGAAAAAAAAAAGGGAAAAAAGGAAAAGAAAAAAAAAGGAAGAGAAAGAAAAAAAAAGAGAAAAGAAAAAAAAAAGGAAAGAAAGCTTTTGAAGAAAAATTCCCCAACACACACCACCCCAAAACCAACAAAACCCAAAAACCGAAAGCCGGGGAAAAATAACAGAATAAACAAAATATCGTTGAATTTTTCCATTTTCATCGGCCCAAATAAAAGGGAAGAGAGAGAGAGAGAGGAGGAGAGAGAGAGAGAGAGAAAAGAGAGAGAGAGAGAGAGAAAAGAGGAGAGGGGGAGAGGAGAGAGAATGGCTTGGTAGGACGAGGACAATCTGTGTAAGACATAAAAACACAAGATTTTTCGAGCATATACAAGCTTTTCCCTTTTTCTGGCCGGGAAAAAACAGACTCTCCATTGCATTAGAGGGAAAGTGAATTCCTTTTGAATGGTGGGGATCGCGCCCTTTAAGGGGCCAGCTTCTTCAAAAAAAGATATAAGAAGACCTCAGATGATATACATACCTTTATGTAGTTTTTGTTTGACTGTTGATTGACTTTATTTAGAAAGATTTAGTCCACAATTTGATCTACGGCACTTGCATTAACATAACCGGAAAAGTTGCTAGCCTCAAAAGGAAAAACCCCCAAAAAAAGTTCCCTAACTTTTTTCCCAGTGGGGGCCCCTGTTGGGGGGGGCAAGACTGTACGTGAAACAGAAAAATTCACAAGGCCCACCCAGTACATGAAACTTCTTACACACTGTTTAAGACTGTTTTTTTCCCTCAGTCTTTTAATTTTTTACCTTTCTTTTTTTCCCTTTCCCTCATTAAACATTTTTCCTTTTCCCCGTGGTTTTTTCGGGAAAATTGAAGTAAACGACGTCTTTTTTTATCTTACAGCGCCTCTGAGGATCGTTTAAAACTTTCCTTGGGGCAGGACAAAAACTAATGTCATCCATCTAAATACTTTTCTATAATACCTTTTTGGGGAATAGGAATCAAGTAACGGTGAACAGCGGGAAAAATTTAAAATAGAAACATTAAAATACGCGTATCTAAAAAACGATGACGTTTTTGATACCCTTTTAAAGGAATTGAGAAAAAAATTGCATGAAAAACCGGGAAACCCAACCGAAAGAGCACATTTAGGCTTTGATACATGGGGGGAATCATAGGGAAAAATAGTGAAAAAGAGTCGAAAAGCAAAGTCCGAATTTGGGACAAAAGAAAAAAATAGGATGCCATAAAACTCCTGACTTTTAAAAGGGCTCTAATAAAAAGCGGCGCGGAGTCAAAAAATATTGCATGGAAGATTTTTTTTAGGATTTAAGTATTTCAATAGCAGAGAAGTGATTTATGCACGCTGAGTGGGAAATATTAATCACCACACACACACCACACACACACCCCACACCACGCCACACGCACAAAACACCACACACGCACACACACGCACACACGCACACCACACACACACGCACACACACACGCAACCCACACAAACGCACACGAACCCAAACCCCCACACAACACACACGTACAAAAACACACATACACAATAAAGATAGAAAGATAATATTTTTTTTTGACCCAACATTCTGACTGAATAACAAATAAAAGTAATTATGGGCCAAAAACAAACCAAAAAAAACTGATATACACATTAAAAAAAATATATCAAAAACACAAAAAAAACAACACAACAC
>JACEEZ010022724.1:118426-140926 GCA_016584305.1 Chionoecetes opilio
CGCATTCACTCACCCATTACCCATCACCCCCCACCTATTCCCTCACCCATCACCCCCAACCCATCACCCCCCACCCATTCACTCACCCATCACCCCACACCCATTACCCATAACCCCACCCATTCACTCACCCATTACCCATCACCCTACATCAAGCTTTGCTCAATTCTCGCAACCCACTTTTTTTCACAATTCTCGCTAATAGGCTGCTAAAAAAAAAGAAGAAAAAAATGATCGGATCATCTTATAAATGGGCTTAAAACCTTCCCCTGGTCGACCCGATTCCAAAACTTTGCCATATGAGGGGATTCCGCCACAGGGGGCGGCACCCAGAGCGGACAGACAGACACACACACACACACACACACACACACACACACACACTTTCGCTTATATTATTATAGAAGATTTGTAACTAAGGCGAATCCACTTCCTAATCGGTACCTCCATCCACCCCTAACTGCGTGTAATCTGCCTCATCCTCACCTGTCGCTTACCTTCACGATAACTGTAATTAGCGAGGGAGAAAATAAGCCTCTTACACCTGCATAACGAAGGGGGAACTGTGCGAATGTTCCGAAATGAGTAGAGTTTCTTTCTTTCTTTTGTTTATAGGATTACGTTTCTCGTTTTATTCTTCCTATCTCTATATATCTACTTTTCTTTCATTCAGTATCTCCTCTCTCTCTCTCTCTCACTCTTTCTCTCTCTCTCTCTTTTGTTTTTTCTCTTCTCGTCTCTCTCTCTCTCTCTCTCTCTCTCTCTCTCCTCCTCTCTCTCTCTCTCTCTCTCTCTCTCTCTTTCTGTGTGTGTGTGTGTGTGTGTGTGTGTGTGTGTGTGTGTGTGTGTGTGTGTGTTGTGTGTTGTGTGTGTGTGTGTGTGTGTGTGTGTGTGATGTGGGAGTTCTCGTCATGTTATCCTTTTAAGTAGCTTCGCCTGCTTCACATTGTGCGGCTAGAACAGGAGGAAGATGAGGAGGAGGAGGAGGAGGAGGATAGGAGGGAGGAGAGGAGGAGGAGGAGGAGGAGGAGGAGGAGGAGGAGGAGGATTACATATGATTACATAGGAATGACAGACACCAGGAGACCTGTTGGTCCATAACGAGGGTATCTGCTGAACTACATACTACTAACTATCAACTACTTGTAAGAAAACAGTTGGAAAATGATACCATGTCCCTAAAGAGGATAGGAACATGGAAGTTTCATAGTGCAGAATGATAGGATATGAAAAATACTAACTACAACTACCACTACGACTACAACTAATCGATACGGGGGACTAGATATGAATTCGCACTATCAATACCCATTTACTTTACAGTGCGCGTCAAGTCTGTTTTTGAATGTAGTTATTGTGCTGGCTCCGACAACATTTGCTGGTAACTTGCTCCATCGTTCAACGACTCTAACATTGAAATAATTTTTACGGAGATCGGTGATGCAACGTTGACCGTTTAGTTTTAAACCATTATTTCTTGTTGTCACTTGAGTTGAAAGCTCGAATAGGTTCTCTTGATTAATGACATCAAATCCTTTTAGGATCTTTAAGGTTTCTATCAAGTCCCCACGGATTCTTCGATCTTTTAGGGAAAACATATTAAGTTTCCGCAGTCTCTCTTCATAAGATGAATTTCGCAGAGATGGAATTTGTTTGGTTGCTCTTCTTTGCACTGATTCCAATTTGGCTTGATCTTTTACGAAACAGGGCGACCAGAATTGAACGGCATATTCCAAGTGCGGCGTAACCAAGGACGTGTATAATTGTGTCATTACTTTCGGAGTTTTATGTTCAAAGTTGCGTTTAATAAAGCCCAACATCATATTTGCCTTTTTACTGGCAGCTAGGCAATGCGGACTGGTTTTCAGATCATTACTGATGATGACACCTAAATCCTTTTCCTGCTGTACTTCAGTTAACGATTTATTTTGCATTTGATAGTTATATTTGAGGTTATCGTTGCCTATATGCGTTACTTTACATTTATCGGAATTGAATTTAAATAGCCATTTATCACTCCAATCTGATATTTTGTCGAGATCACTTTGTATGAGTTCGCAGTTTTCTCTAGTATATGCTTTACCGCCTAATTTGGTGTCATGAGGAGGAGGAGGAGGAGGAGGAGGAGGAGGAGGAGGAGGAGGAGGAGGAGGAGGAGGAGGAGGAGGAGGAGGAGGAGGAGAGGAAAAGGAGGAGGAGGAGGAGGAGGAGGGAGGAGAGAAGGAGGAGGAGGAGGAGGAGGAGGAGGATGAGGAGGAGGAGGAGGAGGAGGAGGAGGAGGAGCTGGACAAGGAATATTTGGTAAAAACAAAGAAGAAAGAAGAAAAGGAACTAGCAAGGTAAAAAGAGAAAGAATATAAAATAATGGATAAAAGACACAACACAACATAGCCACAAAAGAACATGACTACACACACACACACACACACACAAAACACACACAACACACACACACACACACACACAATAAAACTCATCTTTTGTTATTCCAGAACAGGTCTTTAGTGCATGACTTGGACCCTGTAGGTATAGGTAGTGAAACTGTTAACCGTGTACAGTCGACAAAATTTTTAGGTGTCATAATAGATGAGTATTTCAACTGGAAGCAACACATTTCTCATGTTTGTATTAGTATATCCAAGATTTTTGGTGTCTTGTATCGCATTCGCTACAAACTAACAACTGAAGCAATGTTAACCATATATTATACACTTTGTTATTCAAAAATTATGTATTGCATATCAATATGGGGTTGCACTTGGCCATCATTCTTAGACAGCGTGTTCAAGGCTCAGAAGGCAATTCTACGCGTTCTAACCTTCAAGAAAAAATTTGATGCAACTGAGGAGATATATTCATCTTTAAATTTATTAAAAGTCCCTTTTATCCATAAATATTTCATGTTGATAACTATATTTAATTCTATAAAAAAGAATGATAACATTTTCCAGCTACAAGATCATGCTCATAATACCAGAAGAAATCAAATTAATTTAGTATGTCCTCCATTTAGAACAACACTATACAGTAATTCTATCCTGTGTCTCGGTCCTAAGGTGTGGAATTCCTTACCTAGTCTAGTAAGAAACAATATTTATGTTTGTACCGTTAACAGCTTCAAATATAGAATAAAAAAGTATCTTTTGCATTCACAAGCACAATGAAAGAATACATATAATATCTGAGCTCTTTTTTGCTGCACATATGATATCATATTGTAAAGGTCAACTTGTATACTTTGTTAATATTTAAATAATTCAAGTAAATTTCAATGATTATGTTGTGTATGTGTACAGTGTGTGTGGATGTGTGTGTGTGTGTGTGTGTGTGTGTGTGTGTGTGTGTGTGTGTGTGTGTGTGTGTGTGTGTGTGTGTGTGGTGTGTGTGTGTGTGTGTGTGTGTGCGCGCGCGCGTGTTATGACGTAGTAAACAGATATTCAGAGCCAGAAAGGAAAAACAATTGTATGGCAATACAGATGATACCCTACAAGAAAAGTCAGCGAGGTCGAGAGAGAGAGAGAGAGAGAGAGAGAGAGAGAGAGAGAGAGAGAGAGAGAGAGAGAGAGAGAGAGAGAGAGAGAGAGAGAGAGAGAGAGAGAGAGAGAGGAGAGAGAGAGAGAGAGAGAGAGAGAGAGAGAGAGAGATAACCGAAAAAAACATCAACAGCAGAAGTAGCACCAACACGACCATCATTACTTTCAATATAAGCAGCAGCAGCAGCAGGAGGAAGAGCAAGAGGAAGAGGAAGAAGAAGAGGAAGAGGAAGAGGAAGACGAAGACGAAGACGAAGAGGTGGAGGAGGAGGAGGAGGAGGAGGAGGAGAGGAGAAGAAGGAGGAGAGGAGGAGGAGGAGGAGGAGGAGGAGGAGGAAGAGGAGGAGGAGTAGGAGGAGGAGGAGGAGGAGAGGAGGAGGAGGAGGGGGAATACAAAGAGGAGGAGGAGGAGGAGGAGGAGGAGGAGGAGGAGGGAGGAGGAGGAGGAGGAGGAAAAGGAGGTGGATAAGCCCCTTGTTACCTCCTTTCCTCCCCTCCTCCTTCCTTCCTTTCATCCTTGCCTTACACTTTTCTATTTCCCTGCCGAGGATTGAATCTCGCCGAGGCAACAGTCATTGACTCCCAATCTTATCACTGATACCTTATGTAACTATTGACGAGGAGAGAGAGAGAGAGAGAGAGGAGAGAGAGAGGAGAGAGAGAGAGAGAGAGAGAGAGAGAGAGAGAGAGAGAGAGAGAGATAGCTTAATCTGCGTTTACATTCGTCTGACCATCCATCTAGTTGAGAGAAAGGGATATAACTCTCTCTCTCTCCCTCTCCCTCTCTCTCTCTCTCTCTCTCTCTCTCTCTCTCTCTCTCTCTCTCTCTCTCTCTCTCTCTCTCTCTCTCTCTCTCTCACACACACACACACACACACACACGGCCACCTGTGCCGATTCACGCACAGGTAAACATATCTTGGATGACAATCTTACAAAAAATAGAAGCTTTCAATTCAGTTATGCTTATTATTATAAAAAATAAGCATAATATGTGTGTAAGATTAATTAAAAATTTCATCTCATCCCAATTGGAAGACACAGATTTTCGCTTTTCAATAATCCAGCTGGTCTTGATAATTATCACGACCAGCTGGATTATTGAAATGAGTAAAATCTGTGTCTTCCAATTGGGATGAGATGAAATCTTAAAATTAATCTTACACACAGAGACAGGATACCCTAAACTATAGTAAATATTTCCTCTGCACTCATTGATGTACAAAGAAGCATATTATAGACAAATGACCAATGTGTAAATTGTGTATGCCAGATCAACGCTTAGTTAGAAAACCCCCAGAAAAGATACTGTCTTTATACTTGAAGATACTGTGATTTAGCATTGAATTATATCATACTATAACTATCTATAACCAACTATTACTAACTATAACTATCGTCTCCAACATATTCAAAGCACAGAAATAGAAAAGCTCAAATGAGAAACCATAGATTAAGGTAAGTGTAAAAGTGAGATAAATGAGAAAATAAGAGGAAGTAAGAAAGTAAGAGCAGCGTGCTGGAATATGTAACTTGTGTGTGAGTCATGCATGCCGGGCTGTTGTGTTGCCTTAGCCCGAGAAACGTCTCGTGTCTCACCTAAAATCCTCCTCCTCCTCCTCCTCCTCCTCCTCCTCCTCCTCCTCCTCCTTTCCTTTTGACCTGTGACGGGCTGTGGTTCAGTAAGGGCCCTGTCAGTTAGTGACCACCATCGGGATTTATATACCAGGGGTCACTGCTGCAGGGGACATTGAAGTGCACGGCGTCCTACTTGGAAAGTGCACTACCGCAGTGGATTGAAACGGAGCTGGGGCCTGATTGACTGCTGCCTCCCAAGAAAGCGCCAGGCAAGGCTGCCGCACCACCCCTGAACTTCCACACTGAGCCTACACCAACACTACATTAGACCTCATAACACACACAGATAGCCCGAGTTAACGGTTACCACTACTACTCTCGACCTGTGACGGGCTGTGGTTCGTTAGGTCCTGACAGTTAGTGACCACCATCGGATTTAAGGTACCCAGGGTCCCTGCTAAAGGAGGCATTGAAGTGTACGGCGTCCTACATGGAAGTCACAATCCGCATGGATTGAACGGAGCTGGGGCCTGATTGACTGCTGCCTCCCAAGAAAGCGCCAGGCAAGGCTGCCGCACCACCCTTGACTCCACACTGTGTTCACACCATTACAAAAANCCCGGAAAAAGGGGGAAAAAAAAAAAGGGGGGGGGGGGGTTTTCCCCAAAAATTTGGGCCAAAAAAGGGTTTGCGGGGAAGCGGTGGGTGGCCGGGCCCCTAAAAGGGGAAAAGGATTTTAAAAGGGACGGGAGGGCCTTAAAAAAAATTAACCTTTGGGGGGGGAAGGGGGGGGGAATGGGCGTCGGGCCAAAAAAACCCTTGGGGTTTTGGAAAAAGGGGGGAAGGGAGGGAAGGGGGGTTTTTGGAGGAAAGGGGTCGGGGAAAAGGAAAAAAAATTTTTTTTGGTTTCCCCCTCTCGTTTTTGTGCAAAAAATCCACCAAATTTTGGTTAAAAAAAAGAGAAAAGGGGCCCAAAGTGGAAGCGTTTTGGTAAGGTTTTCCGGGGATGGGGAAAGAGGGGAGGGGTGGAAAAAAAAGTGGGAATTAGGGTAAAGTGGAACGTTTTTTGGTAATGTGGGGTTGTAGGGCAAGAGTGGATGTTGGGGGTCAAGTGGCGATGGAGGAAACCAGACGAGGAAAACTTTTAGCTTTGGAAGGAACAGAAAACCAGAAAAAAAAGTGAGGGCATTTGTAGTATAAGGATAGGAGGAAGAATAAAAAAAAGGAGAAAAAAAAAATCATTACGAAAAAAAAACCCAAAATAAAAAAAAATAGATTTAGAAGGGACCAGTATATGATAAAAAGAACATGGAAATTATTGAAAGATAGAAAAAAAGGGGAGAGACCAAAAGGGGTTAAAATAAGGGAAACAAAAAAAAAGGCGAAAAAAATGAGACTAAAAAGGAAAAATGTAAAAACGTAATGGGGGAAAATGAAAAGTTGAAGAAAATTAAAAAAAAAAAAAAAAAAAAGGGAAACCTCAAGAAAACTTGAAAAAAGTGGAAAAAAAAAAGGGAACTAAAAAAAACTTGAAAAAAGTGGAAAAAAAGGGGAAACCCTCAAAAAAACTTAAAAAAAAAGAAGGGAAGGGGGGAAAAAAAAGGGAAAAACAAGAATCTGGGGGGATAAAAAAGATCCCGCCGGGGAACAGTTTGAATCGCCCCCCGCTTTTTTCTTGGAAAAACCCCAAATTTGAAACCCAAAAAAAATCTCGCTCAAAGGGAATATTTTTATACGGGTTTTTCAGAAAAAAGACACAAACCCCAAACACGCACACGCACCACGCAAAGGGGCCCCCACACGCACAGGGCACACGCAAACGCACACACAAAACCCACCACATACATACATACACACTAAAAAAAACACCAAAAAGGGTTTCGCGCTTCGACTTTTGGGGAAAATAAAAAAATTAAAAATTGAGGAAAAAATGGAAAAAACGTAAAGAGCAAATTTACTGGCGATGCGCCCCAGTTAAAAATCATGATCGCCATTTCGCTGGTGTTTTACATTTTGGGTTTTTTTTCGGGAAATCTCTTATTATTTTCTTTTTTTTTCACTTTTCCATTTTTTTTCCCTTTAAATTTGTTAATAATGATAAAAAATTTATAATGAAAAAAAATAATGGTATAGACAAATAAATGTCGGTATCCGATTTTTATATGTTGAATTTTTGAGACATTCCTTTTCCCTTTGAAGGGAAATATATATATAATATAATATATATATATTTTTAATATATATATATATAATATATATATATATATATATATATAAAATAAAAAGTTTTTATTTTATTTTTAAACCCTATATATATATAAATACAATAATATATATATATATATATATATATATATATATATATTATTAAAAATAATATTAAAAGTAAAGATCCCAAAATTAAAGAAAGGGGAGAAAGAGGACAAAGGAGAAGAAAATCAGAGTAAAATGTAAAAAGGGAGTGAGGAAAAGAAAGGAAGAGAAAAAAGGAAAGAAGAGTGAGGAAAAGAAAATCAGAGAAAAATGTAGGGAAAAAGTGAGGAGAAAAAAAGGAAGAGTAAAATGTATGAAAAAGTGAGGAGAAAAAAGGAAGAGTAAAATGTAGGAAGATGAGGAAAAGGAAAGGAAGAGAAAAAGATTATGAAGGGGTGAGGAAAAAGGAAAATCGGTAAAATTTTTATAAAGGGAGTGGGGAAAAGGGAAAGAAAAAAGTAAAATTTTATGAAGAGTGAGGAAAAAGAAAGAAGATAAAGTGAGACGGGAGGGGAAAATATTTTCAAAAAGGGGAAAAAGGGGCTACTATTTCTTTTTCTTTCTCTGTGTTTTTTTTCTCCACACCCCACTACCCTTTTTTTTTTCCTTCCTTCCTTCCCCCCTTTCCTCCCTTCTTTCCCACCCCCATTTCTTTTCCCTTCCCGAGCAATTTTTTCACTTCTGGGTTTGCCAGTTTTTCATTTCCACATAACTCCTCATCCTATCTCACCCTGGGCCTTTATTTTCCTTTTTCTCTCCTTTCCCTTTAAACTCCACCGGTCATTTTCCTCCTCCCCCCCTTTTTCCCTCATTTCGCACTTCCTTTCTTAGCACCCTCCTCATTAGCTCCGCCCAGTAACAAAAGCTTTCATCCCCCGGGAAAAAAAGAAAAACGTTTAAGGGATGAAGAAAAAAACGTATAAACGATAACAAAAACCAATAGAATAACAAAAAAAACCCCGGTAGTCACCTGATATATTCTCAAAAAAAAAAAAGAAAAAAAAACAACGGGAAAAACTGAAAATCATAAAGGGTTTTGCATGTAATATCCATTGTTTACTCCTGATCAAAAAGGTACAATAGCCCCTTAAACCGGGCCCCTTGGGGGGAACATCTAATGGGCGTGGTAGACTAAGTTTTAAAGTTTCCCGTTGTAAACCCCCAGGTTTCTCGATCCAGAAGGAAAAAATGCGGACCCGAAGTTTCTAACGACCAAAAATTTGATTTTTATTCCAGCCAAAAATTTAGTTTAAAATATGGGTGTTGATAGGCCCTTACATGGCAAAACTCATATTTGGGTTGGGTTTAGGCTGAAAAAAATATAAATTTTTGGGTTTCCCCCTTAAGAATATTCGGGTTCCCCAATTTACCTATCTGAATCGAAAATTTCCGGGGTTAAAAACCCCCCGGGAAACCTAAACTTACAAAAAAACGCTATAAGGAAAACCCCAAGGGGGAAAAACCCGCACGGAAAAGGAGGGCGGCAATTTTTTAGGGCCTGTGGGGGGGGGGGGGGTTTCCTTTTGGGCCCGGTTTTTTCTTGGTTTTTGTTTTTTTTGGTGTTTTTTGGTTTTTTTCGTTTTTTGGGGGTGGTTTGTGTGTGGGGTGTGTGTGGGGGGTGTGTGTGTGGGGTTTTTTGTGTTGTGTGTGTGTGTGTGTGTGTGTTGGGGTGTGTGGTTTTTGTGTGGGGGTTGTTGGGGTGGTGTGTGTGTGTGTGTGTGTGTGTGTGTGTGTGTGTGTGGTGTGTGGGTGTGTGTGTGTGTGTGTTTTTGGGTTTTTGTGTGGTGGGGGTTTTGTGTGGGGGGCTGGGTTTTGTGTGTGTGGTGTGTGGTGTTGGTGTTTTGTGTTTTTGGTTGGTGGTGTGTGGGGTGTGTTTTGGGTGGGGTGTGTTTTGGGGTGTGTGTGTGTGTGTGTGTGTGGTGTGTGTGTTTTGTGGTGTGGTTTTGTGTGTGTGTTGTGTGTGTGGGGTTTTGTGGGTGTGTGTGTGTGGTTTTGGTGTGTGTGTGGGGGTGTGTGTGTGTGGGTGTGTGGTGTGTTGTGTGGTGGTGTGTGTGTGTTGTGTGTGTGGTGTTTTTTGTTTTGGGGGTTGGGTGTGTGTGGGGTGTGGTGTGTGTGTGTGTTTTGGGGTGTGGTTGTGTGTGTGGGGTGTTTTGGTGGTGTGTTGTGTGGGGGGGTGTGTGTGTGTGTGTGTTTTTTGGTGTGTGTGTTGGTGTGTGTGTGTTGTGTGTGTGTGGGGTGTTTGTGTGTGGTGTGTGTTTTGGGGTTGTGGGGTGTGTGGGGGCTTGTGTGTGTGTGGGGGTGTGTGTGTTTTTGGGGGTTTTGTGGGGGTGTTGTGTGGGGTGTGTGTGGGGGTGTTGTGTGTGTTGTGTGTGTGGTGTGGTTTTTGTGGTGTGTGTGTGTGTGTTGGGGTGTGTGTGTGTGGGGTGTGTGGGGTGTGTGGGGGTTTGGGTGGTGGGGTGTGTGTGTGTGTGTGTGGGGTGTGTTTTTTTTCAGCTTTAGGTCTTTGTTCTTTTAGCTTAGAATAGAAAAAAGGGGTTCCCGGGTTTTTAAACCGTGGGTTAACTTTTAAAAATATATCAGGTTTTTAAATAACAAAGAGTCCCTAACGACAAAACACAAAAAACTTTTTTTTAACTTCTTTATTATAAACCTTAAACAAAATTCGAGTGAGATATGGGAAAAAAAAACCCTACAAGGCGTGGGTAAAAGAGAAAGAGATGGGGTTGTTGAAGTTTAATGGGACGGAAGCTTTTATCACGAAAAGGGGAAAAGGAAGCAACAATAGCAATTTAAAGGGGCCAAAAGAAATAATGGTTTAAAAACTAAAGGGTTAAAAGGGGTTGCATCCCCGATCTCCTTTTAAAAAATTTATTTCAAGGGTAGGGGTCGTTGAACGAGGGAACAATTTTTCCCGGCAAATTTTTTGTGGGAAAGCCCAGCACAATAATTTACTTTCAAAAACAGACTTTGGCCCCGCACTGTAAAGAAATGGGTTTTGATAGTGCAAAATTAGTATCTAGCCCCCCGGGTCGAATTTAAGTTTTTGTGTATGGATTTTGTGTTAGTTTTTTTTATTTTCCTATCATTTTTGCACTATGAAATTTCCCAAAATTTTCCACCCTCTTGGGGGACATTGGGACATTTTCCAACTGTTTTCTTACAAGAGTTGATGGGTTGTAGTATGTAGCAGCAGATCCCCTCGCTATGGACCAATAGGTCTCCGGGTGTCTGTTTTTTCCTAGGTAACCCCTCCTCCTCTTCTCTCGGGAAGCTCTGACCTTAAACCCATTTCCCATTTCTTTTATTTTTTTTTTCTCACTAGCATAACCTTAATTTTAACCTTCAGTTTTCCCATCTCTCTCTCTCCCCTTTTCCCCCTTTTCCTCTTCTCTCTCTCTCTCTTTTCCCTCCCCCCTTCTCTCTCTCTTTTTACCCCCCCAGGGGGGGGGCGGGTGGAGTGCTTTGGCCCACGGGGTTGAAAGAGTCCCTGAAATTGGGTTTTTTCCCCGCGGTTCAAAGTCCACCAAGCTCTTTCCTGGGGTGGTGGCCCCTTTGCGTAGTCAAAAACCCTTGAGTTGGAAACTGCAAAATGTCAGATAGAATAAAAAGGTATCATTTTCTTTTTCTCTCTCTCTCTCTCCTCTTTTCTTCTCTCTCCCCTTCTCTCTCTCCTCTCTCTTTTCTCTCTCATTTGGTACTATTACCTTTCCATCCTGCCCTCCGTTTTCCCATTATTTCCTTTCATGTTTTACCTTTACACTTCTCTCCCTCTCTTCCCTTCCCTGCACCAATTTCTCTCCCTCATCACCTCTTCTCTCTTCTCTCTCAAGCAAGCCTCTAACCTCCTTTTTTTCCTTCCCTACGTCCTTTTTTCCTATTAACCATGCCTAGCTTGCACATTTTCCTTTATATATTTTTCCTTTTTCCTCCTTGTCACACCATCCTTGTCCTTATAGTTCATCCCATCGCTTTCACTCTCTCACAACTGCGTCACTTTGATCTGATTCTTCCCCGCCTTTCTATGGCTTCATGCTGTATAGTGTATTTTTCCACGCCCTCCTACCACGTATTAACCCGTCTTGATCTTTTCCCTGCTGAAGAAAAACACATGGAGAGATATAATAGATGTTTGAATTCGTGAATAGGGATGGGAAATGTTAGGTAAGCAGGAGTTGCCTTGTGTGGGTGGACTCACGTTTAGCACACTCCTTATGTTCGTATAAATGGAGGAGATAATAGATCGTTGCAAGCGTATCATAGACCGTCTAACCTCATAAGACATTGTAGGAAAATCTGACATTAAACAGAAAGAAGATGGATGGAAGATTAAAATAGGATGTAAGGATTCCCCAAAGGGGAAAATTATTTTAAGAAAAGGGAGGGTTTTAAATGGGACAGAGAGCAAATTGTGGGTTTCCCCAAAGATAGGGTCACTTTGACTTCTTTTCCTAACAATTTTAATGCCTCAGAAAAAAAAAACCCCCAAACCCCTTTCCCATTTTCCCTTTTTTTTTTTCTTTTTTTACCACTTTTTTTCTTTTTGACCACCTATTTTTTCTTTATTGACCACCTTTTTTACATTTTTTGACCACTTTTTACATTTTTGGCCTCTTTTTCTTTTTTAACCACTTTTTTTTTTGGACCACCTTTATTTTTTTTACCACGTTTTTCTTCCTTCATCCACCCCGTTGCCGCCCACCTTCACCCACCCTTCCTCTTTCACCCAACTTCACGCCCATCTTCCTCTGCCCTTCTGCCGCCCATGCTCCACCCCCCAAGGGGAAAAGCCCACTCCGTCCCCCTTTCTCAAACCCCCGCCCCCCCGCCTTTCTCGCGCGTCAATTTGGTTTTTTAACCCCCCACACCCCCCCCCCCCCAACAGCCCCCCCCCGCTCCGCCCCGACCCAGCCGCACTTTAGCCCCATTGACCTTTTCCCGATGGGCTTTACAAGCCACGCCCCCCAAAAGCCGGGGGTAGGCCCCAAAAAAAAACCGCGCGCCTTCCCTTCACCGCCTATACGCCACAGCATAATGTTCTTTTTTAGCATGCCCACAAGCTGCGTAGCTGTTGGCTGCACCCAAAAGACAAAGGGAAAAAGGGTTGCCGTGACCTTTCACAAGGGGTTTCCTGTTGCTTCAGCCAAGGGCCCCAGAATTGGGTACAAGCTCTAAAAAAGGGAAGGGTTTTTTTGTGGTTTGGGCCCTGAAAAGGGGGCTGCCCGGGCAACATTTTTCACAGGTAAAGGGCCAAATTTTACCACTATATATGAGTAAATTGAAAAAGTAGACTGTTTTTTGATGAAACCCTTTAGAAGTGCAATATGCTTTCGGATTTCTCCAGTGGAAGTGTTTTGTTTTTTTTTAAATTCGTCATGAAATTCGTTTGGGTATTTGCCGGCCCAGAATTTCCCCCAAAATTCTGAGGAAGGCCATGGCCCGGACCGGGTTTTTTCCCCAGGGGTTTTTCATGGGTTATGTTGTGTTGGTGGCGTGTGGTTTAGGTTTGGGAGTGCCGTTTCCATAATGTGTTTTATAATGTGAGGTGCTGGTTTCATCCAGGGCAGACATGGAAACAGTGGACCCACCCGCTCAGTTTATACTTAAAGGGGTGGGCGGGGGGGCTGGGGGGGTGTGGATGGGCAGGCCCCCTAGGGGGTCATGCAAACAAAAAGTGTTGTTTTTAGAATGAAAAGATTAGAGCGATGGGTGGCAAAAATGTTAATGGATTAAACCATTTAGAAGTAGAATATTTTGGAGAAAAATAATTATTTTGGGTAAAATTTCAAAAATCGCTGCTCCTTCAGGGGCCCAAAGGGGTCCCAAAAGGAAATTGAGATGCAGTGGGACACACTAGGGGTTTTGAGAAAAACAACTTTAGACAACATCAAGTTCAAGAACGTATGTGATGTAGGAGGGGCGGTATGGAGGTTTATCCTTTCTTTGCCTTTTCCTCGAGGGAGTTTTTTTTTAAAGGGGCCCTTTGTCCCAAGGGGTGGTTTTAAACTGTGGCCCAATTTATCTCCCATTTCCCCTACTAGCATACATAACCTAAAAGGGAAATTTTGAAAAGCATTTGAATTTTAAGGGTGTTTATTTTTTTGCAGGCCCAAACCGAACTCGGATTTCCGCCCATGTCGACTTTATACCCACAAAAAATTTATCTTCAAAAAACCCAACAGGGATGCTGCTTCCCATAAAAAAAAATCGCTACGCCCGGCAAAAAAAGCGGCAATTTTGACAGCACAACCCTGAACAGCCGCAGAAGGCTATGGTACAAAGGATATTTTTTAATTAAATTAAATAAGGGCAATTTTTTGGGCTTTTTTGCACCCCCGGGTTTAAATTTATTTCAATTTTTTTTTTAAGGTTTTCAAAATAAAAAAATCTGGATCTAGAACTGAAGTTTTATTAGTTAAAAAAATTTACCAAATTTTAGAGTATCAAATTTTTATGATTTAAGTTTTTCTCCACCCAATTTTACTACCCTATTTATACACCAAAGGAGCAGGGGTATCATCGTTTATATAGTTACAGTTAGATTGGGGAAATAGTCATTTCGTGAAAAGCCCCAAGCACAAATCAATCTGTGAAAAAACTTTTTGGGCTTTGTCATGAAAATGCCTAAATTATTTTGTTTTTTGCATTTTAAAATTTCTTTCATATTTAGTCAAGTCATTAGGTTAGGTTAGGTTAGGTAGTATCTATAATAACCCATATCCTATCCAACCTAACCCAACCCCCAAAACTAGACTAAAAATGACAGTCATTTTATTTCGACTTTAAAAATTTTTGGGAAATTTCCCGACAAAGTTTAAAAAGTCATTTCACAAAAAAGAGGGGTTTGGCATTTTACGAAAAAGATAGTTTTACAATCTCAATGCAAAATATACATCAATAAAACTCCCCAAAAATGCTGCCCTTTCCCGTAATTTCAGTTTTCTTAGTAGTATTTCCCTTTTAATAAATAATGTTCCCGAAAAATGTTTGTAGTCTTATACTTAAATTCTCAAAAGAACGGGGTCCTTGAGTATGCGGGTTTTACTTTCAAACCCCTGGGGGTCCCTACAACAAAGTCGCCCCAAAAAAAGGGCATTGCACCCCACTTTAAATTTTGGGGCTGAACTTGGCAGTAGAAAGAATTTGGGTTTTTTTTAGACACCATCCTTATCTAGAAGAATTTTTTTTTAGATAGGGGGAATTTAGTTTGGGTTTGGGGTAAATGTCTGTATTTATATGGGGATTTTTTTTAAAATGTTTCCCCTTTCCATGGCACCAAAAAGTTTTAATAAATCAGGGAGGCACTAGAAAGGTTATTTGAGGGCACAACCAAACCCTCCCCTTTTTTGCAGTTAAAATCCTGATCACCTGAGAAAGACTGTCCCAAAGTAAAGCGTCCCTTTCAATGCCCACACCCCCCCCCCCCCCCAAATCCCCCCCCTGCAAGCTGCAAATTTGCTGAGGGTTTCCCCAAACATCATACTTCAATTTTTGGCCCCAACAAATTTTAAAAAGGGGACTATTTAACTTAAGTGTCAAGAAAAGGAGCCAAAAGATGAAGTAATCCTGGGCCCGCCCTTGGCTCATGCCAAAAAAGAGTTTTTATGCTGACTTCTGGTTGCCTTTTTAAGGTTTGGCCCAAATTGCAGGGGGGTTTTTTGGGGGTGTCAAATTACTTAATTTTCAAATTTTGTTGCCAAAAAAACCTTCAAACCCTTTTTCTCATGGGTCTGAACTAAACAAATCATTTTAAAGGGTTTTGGGAAACTCATTCCCTCATTCTCGGGAAACGCTTCAGTCTCAGATTTTGCCTTTTTTTAAAAAACAGTGCCTTAGGAAGTATTTTTCCCCCAGTTCAGCCAGGGCATCTTTTTTTTCTTGCTCCGACAGGGGGACTTTCTCCTTCACCTTTGGGGGGTGACGGTGGCTGTCAGCCGCCCCTTTTTTGTGTGTCTGTTTGGGGGGTGAAGTCAAAAATTTATCGAGGGGAGCTGGGGGATCTGGAAAGAAATTGATCATTTAAAGGGTTTTTGTAATAAAAGATAAAAATGCAAAAGTAAGCTAATTAAGGGGCTAAAATTTCCCCGATATCCAATGAAAAACTTCCCCCTGGTCCTGGTTTCCACCTTGGGGGGCTTGTCTTTTTTTATAATGACACCTTTATTTTTTTAATTCCGCCCACTATTATAGATCCAAATTTTAGAAAACAACAATTAAAATTTTTCTGTAAAAATATTTAAACTGTAGTACAGGTTTAAATATACGGTATGTTTTTGGGAAAGGCCCAAAGTGTTAAAGGATTTGGATATTTAAAAACTGGGGTTATAAAAAAAAATAATCTTTAAAAATTTTTAGGAGTTTTAAAGGTCATCCCCAAACCCCCGCTATGGGTTGAATAGTCGTATCCCAAATTTCGTAAAAAAGGGGTTTGGGGTGGCAAGGGATAAACCAGGAAAAAAAAAAAGCTACAAAAAAAATGTAGCTCAAAGAACAGCGGCATCAGTACCCAGCCGCCCCAAGTGGGCAGGGGGGTGCTAAGGGGGAGAGCTGTCACACGTCCATCCCCAGTAGAAAAAGGGAAAAGGGAGGACGCAAAAAAGATGATGGGTGAGAGAATTTAAACAGGTGGGGATGAGACCCGAGTCTTTCACACCGAATCTACTTAGGTTTCTATCTAAAAAGCATGCACATTACCCCCCAAAAAAAAAGTTTTGTTGGCGAAAAAAACCCGTCAGTAAAAAAAAATTTAAAAAATCCCCTTTTTAAGGGCCCAAAAAAAACTAACCATGAATGTAAGCACATCAACACTCACTATTTGCAAGACAGTCAAATATATGCAAACACAGGGCCCCCAGTGATGGGGGACTTTTGCAAAAACTGCAAATACAAACCCTTTGGGTCTGAAAAATCTGTTCCACACTGAAAACTGCTGGGGGCAGGAGTATTTCCCTGGGGAAGGCCCCCCGGGGAACAGGGGGCCTCTATTTTGTAAAAAAAGGGGTGCTAGGGGGATAGTGCATATGGGCATTTCCCCACCCAAACCCGGGAGGGTATATTTAAAATTGGTTAAGGGCTTAAGTGTTAAGTAAAAGTAGAACACCCAAAGACCCAAAATGGGAGGGGAAAATTAGGAAACATGTGGGGGTTTTTCCCTAAAAAATAATTTTTAAAAAAATCAAATTACAAAAGACAAAAAGCAAAAAAATTTACTTTGAAAAAATGTTTCTTAAATTTTCACCCAAAAAAATGGGTTAAAATTTTCCCCACAGTATTTTTTTGCTTTTTCTATACTTTTCAAGCTAAAAAATTATTTACTTTTGGGAAAAAAAGTGAATATGGATTTCCCCGCAAACCCCCTAACTTTTTTTTTTGGGAAAATAGAGTTAAAAAATGTTTAATTGGTACATTAAAAAAAAATTTAAACAAACCCTTTTTTTGGGGATCGGGCTTTAAAAAATTGGAAGCCACGGCATCGGGAAAATGTACGTGGGCCCGGTGGTTAGGATAGGTTTAGAAAAGGGGTTTGATTTGGTAAAGGTTTGGTTAAGTAGATAAAGGTTAGGTTGGGGAAAAACTAGGGTAGGTTAAACCTTTGGCTAGGAGTAAAGGTTAGGGTTTCTTAAAAAGCAGGTTTGGCTAGGGGGTAAAAAGGGTTTGGTTAGGTAAAAAGGGTAGATTAGGTTTATGTTAGGGCCCTATTGAACGGGGGGGACCCAAAATTTTCCCAAAGAATGCCCGGGGCCCAAAGCTAGAAAATTTTGTATCTGCATACTAAAACAGTTAAATAGGCAATATATATGTTTTCTTTCCCTGCCATGCATTTTGCAGGGGTGCTGGGCACGACGGAACCCCCGGTTTGTGTAGGCACACCTACGGGCTAAAAAAAGCTTTGCTGCTGATCTTTGGGATGGAAGACTTGCTTCTTTAAGAAAACGACAGGAGTGCTTTCCCTCAATGGGTGGTACAACACCTTAGTCACCTCATGCACATGTCCGGGTTTGAAGAAATTTGTACCCACCAAGGACCCTTGTAGGCTTTATTTTGTCGTTTGGTACACATTTTCTTTCCAACAAAAAATAGTGTACTACCCCTTTTTAAGGGCAGGCCTTTTCCCCCCCACGTCAGCACCCATTTCAGTTCGAAAGGGGGCGGGCAGGTTTTATTTTGGTTTTTGGGGGTTTTAAATTTTAAAAAATCCGGGGTTTTTTTCCCTTTTTCCGGAGCTATTACATATGTAGAAAAACTTTTTCCAGGGTTTAGTTCACTGGTACACTGTACGAACCACTGTAGTTCAAGTCCCGACGGACCCACTGCCGGGGAAGGGGGGGCCGCGGGGCAGTTTTTTTCCCAAACCACCCTGAGCGCGCGCGCGAAATTTTTTGTTTGTAAACACAAGGTGGAGAGGATTGGCGCGGGGCGTGGGGTGCGGGGTGCTTGCGTGCGTGCGTGCGTGCGTGTGTGTGGTTGTTTGGTGTGTAGTTGTGTGTGGTTTTTGTGTGTGTGTGGTGGGTGTGTGTGTGTGTTGTGGTGTTGTGTGTGTGTGGTGTTGTGTGTGTGTGTGTTGTAAAAGGTTAATAAATGATGCTGAGGTCTGTAAAAAAAAATTCTCTCTCTCTCTCTCTCTAAATCCCCCAAAACAAGGTTACCCCGAACTTTCCTTAAGATGAGACAATCCTTTAAAATTGAAGCTATAACCACGCAGGAGGATAAGGATTACAAAAGGGATTACAAAGAAAACACAAACAGCAACAGACCATTAGGTCCTTACATGGCGTTATTTAATTTACACTACACTAACTAGATAAAAGAGGAAGGATTAAAAGTAGAAGTCTCCCCCCACCCACCCACCCTCCAGCGAAGCGGGCGGAAAAAGTGATCCCATGCAGTAAGAAAACATTAAAACGCATTGAATTTGTGAGAAAATTGAATCTGTAATCTATGGCTAACTACTACTATGTTTGGGGGTAGGTTTAGTGCTTGTAGTAGGGTCATTTTAGTGGTGTTTTGTTAATAGTGGGAACACAGTGTTGGAGGCGTGAAAGGGGTTTGGTTGCGGCGGGCCTTTGCTGGGTTTTTCTTGGAGTGGCAGAGGCAATTTCAGGCCCCAGCTCCGTTCAATCCACTGCGAATTGTGTACTTTCCATGTAGGACGCCGTACACTATTAATGCCCCCTGCAGCAGTGACCCCTGGTACCTTAAATCCCGATGGAAGGAAGATGGAAGGACGATAAGGAAGAGGAGGAGGAGGAGAAGGATCTATATGAACCGTAGAAGAGAAGGATTTACAATATAATAATAATAATAAGAAGAAAAAAAGCTGTTTGAGAGATCTATAGGAACTACACTATCTAAGCCAAAGCAGGGAAGCAGAAGGGTAAATATGATGGTTGGCATGGAAGTTATATTGTACGTTTAGTTGAAGACCATAGGAAGAGGAAAATAAAGAAACGAAAATGAGATGTTAAGAGGTAGAAATAGAAAGTAAAGGTGTCATTTAAGAAAAACGTCTAGTTGAAGTATATATAAAGAGGAAACTAGAGAATGGAAAATGAGATGTTAAGAGGTAGAGGTGGTAAATAAAGGTGTCGATTAAGAGTTACGCAGAAGATTGCACGGTGGAGTGAAGGGCAAGGTACCTGTGGCTTGCTGTGAGTCTCGTAAACACACTGGATAAGGATAAGATGCGCCTTTCCTTTCCTCTATATTTCTGTCTTTCTTTCTGACATTATCATTTTTTATATTTTTCCTCGGTATGAATATCAATATAGTTTTGTGAAAAAAAAAATGTGAATTTATTTATAATGTGAATGTGTGGATGATTATGATGATCTCCTTCCCAAACTTCCCCTTTCTCTCTTCTCTAAAAAAAGAGAGATAGAGAAAAAAAAGAGTGGACAGAGAGGGAGAAAAAGTAAAACTCTCCAAGCCAAATTTTTACACTGGACAAAAGTTGGGGTTTAAATTTTAAATTTTTGGTTTTTAAAAACTGCAATAAAAAACTACCTCCCGTGCTGATTTTGAGTGAGTGATGTGAGTGAGTGAGTGAGTGGAGTAAAGTGAGTAAGTGAGTGGTGAAGTGATGATTGAGTGAGTGAGTGAGTGAATGAGGGGTGATTGTGAGTGAGTGATGAAGACCGTGCGTGAGGAAATAAAGGTTAGTGAGTAAAGTAAAGTGGAGTAAAATAAGAGATAAATGAAAGTTGGAAGGAGGAAGGGAAGGATAGATGGAGACAATGAGTAAGAGTGGAAAGAGGGAACAACAGAGAGTAAGTGAGAGTGAGTGAGTGAGAGGATGAGGGAGTGGAACAAGGGCGGCCGGTCACTGGGTTTGGGCAAATGAAGGGATCAATAGACAGGACCGAGGAGAGGAGAGAGGGGAAAAAGAGGAGGAGAAGGGGGAGAGAGAGAGCAGAGATTGAGAGAGGGAGAGGAGATGAGGGGAGAGAGAGAGAGAGAGAGGGAAAGAGGAGGAGAAAAGAGAGAGAAGAGGGGAGAGAGAGAGACGGAGAGAGAAGAAAAGAGAGAGAGAGAGGAGGAAAAAGAGAGAGAGAAGAGAGAGAAGAGGGAAGAGAGAGAGGAGAGAGAGAGAGAGGAGAAAGGTAAGGAAGGAGACGAGGAGAGAGAGAGAGGGGAGTAGTTGATTGTACATGTTAAAAAATGGATACAAAGCTGAAAGTAAATTGAATGTTGGGGAAAATTTTTTTGCGGGGACGAGATTAACATGAAAAGTCGATTAAATCTTTAAAGGGTTTAAATGTTGGCACTGTAGTCAAGTATATTTTCTAATAGGAAATGCGGAAGGGGACAAAATCTTTCATTGTATCGTTTTAAAACCTGACAAATTAAACCCGGGAAAATTAAAAATGTTGCCTTACCGAAACTGATAAAATTTGAAATGAAAAAGGCACTGTTATCATATATCGTTGGGTTTAAATGGAAATAGAGTACAGTAATATAATAAGTATACAAAAAACACAAGTTATACAAAATAGGACGAAAAACACAAATTCCCTTTCAACCAAAAAGAGCAAAGGGTTTAGTTTCCAGGAAAATATTTACAAAGACGAGACAAGAATATTGTAGAAATTTTTGCAAGGGAGAATAAGTATTAAGACTACCGTAGCCATTTCTGGGAAAAAGCGAGTATTACGAAAGTTTTAGGAGAGATAAATGGAAATGTGAAGAAGGGGAGAAGAGAGAGAGAGATGAAGAAAAAGGAGAGAGAGAGATGAGAGAGGAGAGAGAGAAGGGAGAGAGGGGAGAGAGAGAGGGAGAGGGGGAGAGAGAAAAGAGAGAGAGAGAGGAACGGAAAGAAGAGGGGAGAGGAGAGAGAGAGAGAGAGGGAGGAGAGAGAGAAGAGAGAGAGAGCGAGAAAAGAACAAAACCAAAAAAAACCCAAAGATAACATTACCATTAAAATAAAAAAAAAAAAACAAAAAAACACAGATGAGGAAAACGAAGGGAAACTATAAAAAACAAATATAAAAAAAGGAAGGAGAGAAAAAAAAGGGGGGGACACCAGACATGCACAGACAGTAAGAGTACCAAAATGACAATGAAGGAACAGTGAAAGGGATTTTGAACAGAGGGTGGATTAAGGGCTCAGAGGATCAACATTAAAAACCAGCTTGAAGGCACTTTGCCAGGCTGAAGGTGGGGGAAAGTCGGGGGTGGCGGGCTAAAGAGGATGCTGCTGACGAGGCCTTAAAGTACTTAGGGACGCCTGCATGCGTCAAAACCTTGGGGTGGGGGTGGAGGAAGGATGGGGGGAAGGAGGGAGGGGGGGAAGGAGGTAGGAGTGGAAAGAGGGAAGGGGGGAAGGAGGGAGGGGGAGAAGGAGTTAGGGGGGATGGAGGTGGGGGGAAGGAGGGGAGGGGGGAAGGAGGGAGGGGGGAAGGAAGTTGGGGGAGGATGAGGGGGGTGGCAACGTGGTCCGCCTCTCGAATTTGTGCAATGCTCCACTTAATTGGTTATAAAGGTGGGGTGTAGAAGGAGCGAGAGCGGTGGATGAAAAGTGGAATTGCGGAAAAAGTGGAAGAGTTGAGTAATTTGGGGATGTAGGGCAAGAGTGGATGTGCAATACTCCACCTAATTGGTTATAAAGGTTTATGGGATGTGGAGGACAGGGAGCAGTGTATGAAAGTGGAATTGCGGGAAAAGTGGAAGCATGTGGTATTGTGGGTATGTAGGGCAAGAGTGGATGTGAGTTAAGTGGACGATTGGAAGAAACTATGCGAGCAAAAATTGTAGCATGGAAGGAATGGAAAAGCAGAAATAAAGTGTTATTGAAATGTAGGGTGAGGATAGGACCAAAAATTAAAGACAAACATACTATATCAAAGCGCAAAAAAAAAAAAAAAAAAAAAAACTATAGTTAGAAGGGACCAGTATGATAAAAGAACATGGAATTCTTGGAAGATAGAGAGACGAGAAGAAAAGTAAAATGATAGACAACAAAAAAGTCGAAAAAAAGAAACCGAAAAAAAAAATATAAGGACGTAATGAGAAAATGAAAAGTTGAAGAAAATGGAAGAAAAAATAGGAACTCAAGAAAAGTTGAAAACAAAAATGGAAGTGTTAAGTAGGAAAATAAGAATTCAGGTGATAAAAAAGGATACGAGGGAGCACGGCTTGAGGCGCCTCGCGCTATTTCTCGGCAACACCAAATGCAACAATAAAATCTCACTCAAAGAATACGTTCATAGTGTGTTTCAGGAGAAGGCACACACACACACATACATACACACACTTAGACATACACACACATAAATATATACACATACATACACACAAAAAAGACATACACATAAACATACACACATAATAACAACACACATAAATATACACAAACACACACATACACCCCCACACACACCCATACACCCCCCCCACACATACATACACTACAAAAACTCCATAAAGGTTTCGCGCTGCGCTTCTCGGAATAACAAAATGAAAAACAGCGTGAAAAAGTGGAAAACTGTGAAGAGCGAATTACTGGCGATGCGTCCAGCTTGAAAATCATGATCGCCATTTCGCTGGTGATACAGCTTTGATTTTTTTTCACGATTTCTATATTCTTTTCACATCCACTTTTTTCGTTAGATTTGTTAATAATGATAAAAATAGTAATGATAAT